>CM046868.1:20205607-20455607 GCA_025617745.1 Heliocidaris erythrogramma | reverse complement strand
AAATAATCAGAAAGAGTTGATTGATAAGACTGAGAGTCTAATAATTTGCTTTTTGGCCCAATTACTGCCGAGATTTCAGTCACTGAGAATGACGAGAAAGCTTTCCTTGGTAAGAAAACTGTGTGAACACCCTATGGTCATGATGGTAAACAAAGTGGGTCACATCAGTGTGAAAGTATTTTAAAGTGAGAGAAAGTGAGCTTTTATCGGAGGGTTTGGATGAGATTTGAAGAATGCAGTCTGAGCTTCGGATCAATTTTGGTAACACAAAGTCCAAGGCACATTAGAATCTAACAAGGCCTCGCATATGAATTCCCTGAAAAACGACTGACTTGAGGAGAATTCGCGGGCCGTGTAGGACCACGTTTCGTAAAAACAATGCATATTGTAAAAATCAACGTAAAAAACGCATTTCGTAAAAATAAATATTTTTACGAAATAAGACGCATTTCGTTAAACAGGGAGCCCTGAGTCCTCAGATCTCTTATTCATTGAAAGATTACATGGTGTAACCCTGAAGAAACTAAACAAATATTCATGTATTTGAGAAATAACAAACTGCCTCTGTTAGGAGGCACGGGCGTCGATCCTGGGGCAGTTGCCCCCTCCCCCAGAAAATATTGGGAGCTAATATATTGTTTTGCCCCCCATAAATCCGGAGGTATAAAATAAAATAAGGAAAAATGATGCAAAACTCGGGAAATGAAACCTTCAAAACAATGACATACCAAAGGTATTGCACGATCAGACTTGAATTTCGCCGCGCGGTCCGCGCGCAAATTCTCTAATTTTCCCTGCTTCATGTAAGCGTGGAGACAGAGGCGACGCTCCCGGGGGGGGGGCAGGGGGCACTGTGCCCTCCCCACGCTATTTCAAGTACCCTTTGTACTACTAATTTGCCCCTTTTCCTATCTAATAAGTGCCCTTTCCCTCTGATAAGTGTCCCTTTTCAAATCTGATATTTGCCTCCTTAACTCTCTAATAAGTACTCTTTTCTCCTTCTGATAAGTGCAATTCTATTTCTGATAGGTGCCCACTTTCCCCTTCTAATAAGTGCTCATTTCCTCTTCTCATAAGTGCCCCCTTTCACCTCTTATAAGTGCCCCTTTCCACCTCTGATAAGCGCCCTTTCCTCCGAAAGTCTGAAAATGTTTGCTCGCCCGCTTCACTCGCTTGCACATGGATCATTAGACCATCACACACAAATGCTAATTGGAGATGCTGAAGTGTCCATGCAGAATCACAATAAAAAGGAAGAAGATGATGCTAAATAATGTATTAATCTCAATTAGACTGCAGGGCAATACCAATGTCACAAAATTGTCCCTCTTTCTCTTTATGTTCACCCCTTGTAATTGCCCCCTTTCCCCCAAAGTGCCCATTTTTGCTGTTGCCCCCTGTAGAGCCTACAAATGTAAAAATCAACCACAAATGTAAAAACATTGCACCCGCAAATATCAAAATAACCACAAATGTCATAACATGTCAACCACAAGTGTAAAAATTACCACAAATGTAAACAAAAATCGCCCACAAATGTAAAAATTTGTTTAACCACAAATGTAAAATCATTGCGCCTACAAATGTAAAAATTTTCATTTTTACCACAAATGTCATAACATGTCGACCGCAAATGTAAAAACTCATTGCTTGCAAAAAGGAACCCATTAGACCAGCCAGCTGGTCTAATAGCCAATTGGTCTAACATCACTTCGTCCAATTACCATTTGGTCTATTAACCAATTGGTGTAATCACCATTTCTTCCAATTACCATTTGCTATAATTGTCATTTGGTCTCATTGTCATTTGGTCTAATAGCCGTCTGGACTAATTACCATTTGGTCTAATCATCTTTCGTCTAATGACCAAATGGGCTAATTTCTTGTTTGCTCTCTTGCTACGACTACGGACTACACTCTGACCATGACATTAATATTTATAATCTCCTCTTCCATCATTCGCCATGGTTTTCTTTATCCTTCTACCATTTCACCAAATATTCACTATAAATAATCAATTAAGCACATGGAATTAATTCATGCCATGCTCCATCAGGTCAGTTTCTTTTTCCTCTTTTTACCCCCCCCCCCCGAAAAAAATACTTAACTTACAACAACTGCAAAAAAGTGCGAAGATTTCGGTCAGTGGGCCGAACCGAGACTTGACTATTACCTAGAGTAGTATAGTATGGGAAAACAAGAAATTAGCCCAGTTGGTCATTAGACGAAACAATGATTAGACAAAATGGTAATTAGACCAGACGGCTATTAGACAAAATGTCAATTATACCAAATGGTTATTAGTCTAAATGTGTGTTGACTAAATGGTTATTAGTCTAAATGTGTGTTGACTAAATGATGATAGACCAACTGAGGTTAGACTAACTGACAAATAGACCAAATGATTTTAGAGCAAACGGCTATTAGACGAATTGACTATAGACCAAATGGTAATTAGACCAATGGTAATTCTCGCTACCTCAAATATGCAATTTTCGACGTAGAGGGCAATATTATGCATGGAAATGGTCCGCATCTTCGTTCAACTTCACTTCCGGTCCGTATTGAAATACTACGGCTTATGAATAAAATGAGTGCTAAAATGCTTAATTTTTGGATCGCATGACATAAACCACTCAAATTTTGAAAATACAACCAATTGTCTCAATAAATCATGGTATCTTTTCAAACATGTCGGTTAATTTATACTCAAACTTGAGGATTTTTGTAATACCTGTGTACATTTTCAATGCAAAAAGACAAACACTTGTCGACCCAATCGGGATATTGTCAGCACTGCGCATGCGTGGTTTGCATGACAAACGACATCTGTTGGCGAAATTGCATATTTGGGGTAGCGATAATTGGACGAACTGATGATTAGACCAAATGATGTTAGACCAATTGGTTATTAGACCAACTTGCTGTGGACCAAGTGGCAATTAACCTATATATAACTATGACAGGCTAACCTATTTGTCTTTAGTATTAGACCAAATGAACATTAGACCAAACGGTTATTAGACGAACTGAGAATTGGACCAAACGATGATTAGAAATAATGGTAATTAGAAGTGATGATTAGACGATGTGGGTGTTAGACAAACTTCGTTTAGACAAAATGGCTATTAGACGAAATGATGATTGGACCATTTCATTTCATTTCATTTCATTTATTTCCACTTCCAACAATATAAAATACATAGGTTTACATCGTACATAGCAAATCAATGAAACTTACAATTATTGTTTACAGCGTACAATATAGACATAGAAAAACCAAAACCAAACTAGGTTGGTAGCGGAGGGGACTGCTAAAAAGCTAGGCTTGTAGATTGCAGCCCCCGATAACTTATAATTGAAAAATAGTGTATCGTTGAAAAGGGAACATATTTGCACATGAACCGGATAAACAAAACATAACAGGAGTGAGAGACAGAAAAGGAAGAGAGAAAAGAACGAGAGAGGGTAGGACTCTTACCAAGGAACACACACAACACAACACAGACCGACCAGAACACGGATAGGAGGAATATTTTTAGCAAGATTATGTCCTATCTGAGAAAAATATTGGTTGAATACATTAGCTATTTGTACTGAATCGTGGATTTCTACATTGTTATGTTTAATATTTGTTACACGTGATTTATCGTTATTCTTATTAATAACACTATTTATGATTTTCCATGTTTTACTAATATCGTGTTTAAAGAGAATCAACTGATTTTGAAAATATTTCCGTTTTTCAATTCGTAATATTTTGGTGAGAATATTTCTGTAAGAAGTATATTTACGGTGAGACTTTACAGAACGCTGAATTTTGTTGGCGTAATATAAGTTGTTTTTTCGATTTATTGATCTTAAAATTGATTTAGTTATCCAAGGAAGTCTTGGGCTCTTTTTATAATTAGAGGATTTATTCACTAGTGGAATATGCCTATCTAAATGGGACATGAAACTCGTCATAAAAGTATTGTAAGCTGTATTTGTATCGTGCGAACTATAAACATCAGCCCAATCAGCACCTTCAAGACTTGCTTTCAATTGCGCTATTTTATTAGGTGTTATTCTTCTAAATCTTTCCGACGGGATAACTTTTTTATTAAAACTACAAGGACTTCGTGAAAAAATTGGGTAGTGATCTGATATGTCAGATAAAACAATTCCTGATTCAGGTAAAGGAATAACATTACAAAAGATGTTGTCTATGAGGGTTGCTGTTTGGTTGGTAACCCGAGTTGGTTTAGTAATTAAAGGTAAGAAGGATGCAGAAAACATGGTATCCAAAAATTCTTGTGAAGTATTAATAGAAGAATTAGATATATCTATGTTAAAGTCTCCTATAATATAACAATCTTTGTTTGTAAATAGAGGATTGTGCAATAAATCTTGCAGATATTCTAAGAAGTCATGAATATTTGAATTAGGAGGTCTGTAACATACCGTGATCAAAATGTTCTTGGAATTTGATACTCTAATTTCAATGACAATTGATTCAGCAATTTCAGTCATACAGTTAAGATCACTATGAATAAAATAGTCAAAATGTTGTTTAATATAGAGAGCTACCCCACCTCCCCTTCTATTAATTCTATTATTCTCTACGAAAGCATAACCGGGGAGTGAGTATGAACTAGCAGATTCTTGAGTTAGCCATGTTTCGGTCAAAGCAATTATAGAAAATGAGTGACCAGGAGTATCCATTAGAAAGCGCAAGTTATCAAAATTACAATTCAAACTTCTAATATTCAAGTGCATTAAAGAAAATGTAACAGGTAGTATTTCAAGAGATTTAAACTGATTCATAGTAAAGTAGTTTGAGCTTATATAGTTGTTGTCCGTATCTTCATTTAAGTCAGTAGCTAGAGTATTAATTCTTTGAGATGCAAGATTATCAAAATGAGAAGAATTACAATTATTATTTGGAGTACTAGTATTAGGTCTAAACAAGCCGTAAAGCTCATCATCGCTCAGTATATTGAAGGGAATGTTATCAGCCATAAAGTATCAAAGTAAAACACGGAATGGAGTAAGTCGTTCCTAGTATGGACAATGATCGTGTGCGTGTGGGCAAGGCAGTGACCTGTGAAGAGATAGAAGTCGAAAGAGAGAATAAATTAGAACAGTTACAATACAAGGAAGAGGCTACACATAGAGAAACATTGATACATAGATACAACTGGTAAACATTTGGGCACACACGCCATTTCGTGTGCATAAATGAACTACCAAGCATACTTCAGTGAAGCATGCATGGACATGGATGAGCTCCCATGCATAATTATGAAACACGTTAGGAGGTCCACCCTGACAAGAGACCGGCTTCCAAAGAGCAACCAATCCCAAATCAGGGTGGGCCTCCCAAATGCAGGTGAAAATACGGAACGTGATAAACCAAACATCACATGCTACAGATATACACTAACTTGTAAAGGTAAAAATGTCATTGTAATGCAGTGAAAATAGACTGAAGAGCTGTTTAAACGGAATTGCATCACCTGGGTAGCATATTACGTAAAAGGAATTGCCAAATTACCTCTATATGCAAAACAAAAGGGATTCAGTCATTTAACATATTCCATTAACAAAATTATTGCTTATGTTGAGATTTATGAAGAAATCAACAATCACCATTTCCCAGTGCTATTAGAGAATTAAAAAAAATATATTTTAAACAGTCATTTTCAATGATTCTAGAAGAACTTTTAGCCTGTGTTCAATTTCATAGGAGACACAAAATAAACAACAAAAAAATCCAGGAAATCTGACTTTTTAGAACTTAATTTTATCAACAATGTATTACGTTCAAACCAGCCAATTAGTCAATAAATCAAATGTGTAGCGTATACCAGACATAGTTCCTCACTGCATGCCCTGCACAGTACATATAAAGACACATTTATTTCACATTCCTTAGTGGCTAGATTTATCCACAATCTTGAAAAGAAGTGGATATAATATTGAGAACTTCCATAAACAATGATACCTACAGCATGCCGCATTAAATGCCTTTCAGTGAATTATATGGTATGAAAATACAGTTGAACTGCAAAATTCTAAAGGTAACAGTAAGTACTGGCAGCAAAAAAATGCTACACAGTCTGTACAAAGAACATTACATTTCGATGTTTGAAAGAACCTGTTGGTTATTAGACCAACTGTTTTTAGCCGAAATAGATTGGACCACGTGAACATTAGACGAACTGATTATTAGACCAAGTGATGTTTGGACTAAATGGGTTTAGATCAAATATGTATTAAACCAAATAGGTATTAGACCAAATGGCTATTAGACGAAATAGATGTTGGACCAAGTAAATAGACGAAGTGATTATTAGACCAAGTGGTGTTTAGACCAAATGGGTTTTAGACGAATTGGCTTTCTACGAAGTAGTGATTAGACGAAATGATTAAACCGACTATTAGACCAAATGGTTATTGGACAAAATGTTGATTAGACGAATTGGTGATGGACGAATTGTTCTTAGACCGAATGATGTTAGACCATTTGGCTATTAGACCAGTTGGCATTAGACCAAGTGACAATTTACCATAATAACTTATCTTATATAGGTGCATTATGCAAGCAATGAGTTTTTACATTTGGGGTCGACATGTTATGACATTTGTGGTAAAAATGGAAATTTTTACATTTGTAGGCGCAATGTTTTTACATTTGTGGTTGACATGTTATGACATTTGTGGTTATTTTGACATTTTCGGATGCAATGTTTTTACATTTGTGGTTATTTTTACATTTGTGGTTGATTTTTACATTCGTGGGCTCTACACCTCCCCTCCCTCCCCCCCCCCCCCCCCCAACTTTGAAAGACGCTCCGCATACTTGCAACAACAACGCAAATCGTCAACCTTTTCCCAAAACTCGTTGGTTAGAAACAAACAAAAAAATCCTTTTTCAGAGGATTCATTAAATATCCAAAATAAGGTTCGTTGCATTTGTTATATATGAAATTGTGAGAAAAAAACAAATTAATGCAAAAATATAATCCCGTTGCTGAGTGTACGTAAACTATAAGTGACATGCTAAGATTATCGAACTTTTTTGTACATTTAGGAATCCTAAATATACAATAAAGTTAGGATATAGACCACAAAACCCTTTTAAAATTTTGGATTCACGAATATTGTTTCCTTTTAAAACCAACAAACACCAAGTTCCTTTCCGTCGGAGTAATAAACCTTCAGAATAATTCTAAATATTGCGCCCCCAATATAGGATAGTGTATAAAACAGCATTTGCAAAGGTTAAACTTTTGAAAGAAATCTCAACTTCAGGTAGCCTTGCTGAATTTCTCAAATCTTTCTCAAGCCTATAGGGTTTTTGTTAGTTTTGCTCCCGATTGTAGAAGTGAGTGAATAGAAAACCATTTATCAATGTATAAAATTCCAGCTTCTCTGCAGCTCAATTGCAAAATTTCCTTCGGTAAAAATGCACAAGAAATTGCGTTTTTTAGGGTTAAAAATTGAAAAGTTTGCGCTCGGTCGCTTTGCTTCCTCGCTTGTACAATAACGGAGATAGGTTTGGGCAATCCAGGGGGGGGGGGGGGGGACTTCATTGTTTGCCCCGGGCGCCATAATCCCTAGGAACGCCACTGGCTTCACTCCCTCGCCGGTCATCCCCCCCCCCCCAATCATGAACACGGATCGACAACCCTGATTGTGACCACAATAATTATTTGCTCTATAATTTCTTATTTCCCATAACTAGAAGTATTATGCTTTAAATGATACCTTTATGGCAGACATCGTACATGCTTTACCTAGCAGCAGCATTTTGAAAATGACATGTAAAAATTCAGTTGTGCCGGATTTGGGGAAAACCGTAAAAACGTGCGGATCACATGCGAATATGATCGACCCAAATGCAACATGCTATTTAGAACCCTATGAGAAGACTGTTTTCATCTGTTTCTTTCAATGAGGGTAATAGTCTAGTTCAGGACTCTTTTTATTGATTTTTTTAATCGCCGACTACTATACGCGATAAGCCGAGTGATGACGCGATCCCGAGAACCTGTTGGCCCCGAAAAAAAAAAGAGTCCAGTGCAATTGCTCCACGCTGACGTCAGGGGTCCAAAGTTCACTAGCGCTTTAGCTGGGGAGGTGCGGCCAATTTTAATTGCTCTCCCTGAAAAATCTCAGGGAAAGTCGTCAGCGTGGAGCAATTGCACTGGACTCTTTTTTTTCGGGGCCAACAGGTTCTCGGGATCGCGTCATCACTCGGCTTATCGCGTATAGTCGGCGAATAAAAAAATCAATAAAAAGAGTCCAGAACTAGACTATGAGGGTAAGGACACTGGCGTAGACAGAGGGGCACAAGGGGGCCACCCCCCCCCTATTCAGCCACTTTTTAAAAAAATGGGAGAGCGAAAAAGCGGGTGAAGTGAGAAAACAAGGACTAAAAAGACGCTACAAGCCGCGTTATCTTTCTCTCAAAATTTGATAAAACGTCAAAGTTTTCGCGATTAGCTAAAACGCGAGGAGGGGGAAGTAACTCTCCTCTCCCTGCACCACACCTGTTACATACAGTGAAATATTGCGTCCAAATGAATGAAAAACAGTCCGGGCGTCGAACTATAACTTTCCGCCTAGAAAAATTGTTTGCTATATACGACCCGTTATCTTTCTCTCAAATTTGCCAAAAAGTCAGAGCTTTCGCGCTTCGCGCGGGAAGGAGGTACTCCCCCTCCCCCTCCCTGTACCCACCCCTGTTACAAACAGTGCAGTATTGCGTCCAAAATAAATGAACAGCAGCCAGGGCGACGAACTACCTTTCCGCATAAAAAATGTTTGCTACAAGCCGTTATTTTTCTCTCAAATATGCTAAAACGTCAGAGCTTTAGCGCTTCGCGCGGGAAGGGTGAACCCCCCCCCCCCTCTCCCTGCACCCATCCCTCATACAGTGCAGTATTACGTCCAAATAACCGAAAAGCAGTCCGGACGTCGAAATAACTTTCCGCCTAAAAAAAGTGTGTAGCGAGCCGTTATCTTTCTCTCAAAGTTGCTATAAAACGTCAGAGCCTTCGCGCTACGCGTGGGAAGAGGGAAACTCCCCCTCCCTGCACCCACCCCTGTTACATACAGTGCAATATTATACTATCATGGTTGGGAGTGCGTTGGTGCGACCTGGCAACACAAAGGTTTTTTTCGTGGTGTACTATACGCACGAGGCGCAAGCCGAATGTGTTTGACACCACGACGAAAACCTGCGTGTTGCCAGATCGCACTAACGCACGAACTCACAACCATGTATTAATAATTTTATAAAAAAGTCTATAAAAATAGTTACGAACCCTATAGAAACGCCAAGAGGTGCCAAGCTTCGCACAGTCATGGAGGCTGCCATTTGCTTTCCTGGATGACATCATAGAAGCGCAGCCAACAAAAGTCATATGCGCTTCAGTGTGCGCAGGTATTGCGTCCTAGTAATTGAAAGGCAGTTGAGGAGACGAACTATATCTTTCCGCCTAAAAAAAAAAAGTTTACTACAAGCCGTTATCTTTCTCTCAAATTTGCTAAAACAGCAGAGCTTTCGCGCTTCGCGCTTCGTGCAGGAAGGGGACCCCCCCCCCCCCCTCCCTCTATCCCTGCAGCACCCATCCCTGTTACAGTGCAGTATTACGTCCAAATAACCGAAAAGCAGTCCGGACGTCGAAATAATTTTCCGTCGAAAAAAAGGTGTTGCGAGCCGTTATCTTTCTCTCAAAGTTGCTATAAAACGTCAGAGCCTTCGCGCTACGCGTGGGAAGGGGGAAACTCCCCCTCCCTGCACCCACCCCTGTTACATACAGTGCAATATTATACTATCATGGTTGGGAGTGCGTTGGTGCGACCTGGCAACACAAAGGTTTTTTTCGTGGTGTACTATTCGCACGAGGCGCAAGCCGAGTGTGTTTGACACCACGACGAAAACTTGCGTGTTGCCAGATCGAACTGTTTGTTTGTTTCTTTGTATTTATTTCCGTATTAAGAAAACCACATACATTTCATAAAATAAAACGTATACATGAGCTTAAAAAACGGAGGATGACCCAAATTCAGCAGTATTTACAAAATGCCGCTTTTCTTCCTTGGGGTCCCACTAACGCACGAACTCACAACCATGTATTAATAATTTTATAAAACGGGTCGGCAATATGATTATGAAGTCTATAAAAATAGTTACGAACCGTATAGAAATGCCAAGAGGGGCCAAGCTTCGCACAGTCATGGAGGCTGCCATCTGCTTTCCTGGATGGCATCATAGAACCGCAGCCAACAAAAGTCATATGCGCTTCAGTGTGCGCATGTATTGCGTCCTAGTAATTGGAAGGCAGTTGAGGAGACGAACTATATCTTTCCGCCTAAAAAAATGTTTGCTACAAGCCGTTATCTTTTTCTCAAATTTGCTAAAACAGCAGAGCTTTCGCGCTTTGCGCTTCGTGCAGGAAGGGGACCCCCCCCCCCCCTCCGTCTCTCCCTGCAGCACCCATCCCTGTTACAGTGCAGTATTACGTCCAAATAACCGAAAAGCAGTCCGGACGTCGAAAAAAAGGTGTTGCGAGCCGTTATCTTTCTCTCAAAGTTGCTATAAAACGTCAGAGCCTTCGCGCTACGCGTGGGAAGGGGGAAACTCCCCCTCCCTGCACCCACCCCTGTTACATACAGTGCAATATTATACTATCATGGTTGGGAGTGCGTTGGTGCGACCTGGCAACACAAAGGTTTTTTTCATGGTGTACTATACGCACGAGGCGCAAGCCGAGTGTGTTTGACACCACGACGAAAACCTGCGTGTTGCCAGATCGAACTGTTTGTTTGTTTCTTTGTATTTATTTCCGTATTAAGAAAACCACATACATTTCATAAAATAAAACGTATACATGAGCTTAAAAAACGGAGGATGACCCAAATTCAGCAGTATTTACAAAATGCCGCTGTTCTTCCTTGGGGTCCCACTAACGCACGAACTCACAACCATGTATTAATAATTTTATAAAACGGGTCGGCAATGTGATTATGAAGTCTATAAAAATAGTTACGAACCCTATTGAAACGCCAAGAGGTGCCAAGCTTCGCACAGTCATGGAGGCTGCCATTTGCTTTCCTGGATGACATCATAGAAGCGCAGCCAACAAAAGTCATATGCGCTTCAGTGTGCGCAGGTATTGCGTCCTAGTAATTGAAAGGCAGTTGAGGAGACGAACTATATCTTTCCGCCTAAAAAAAAAATGTTTGCTACAAGCCGTTATCTTTCTCTCAAATTTGCTAAAACAGCAGAGCTTTCGCGCTTCGCGCTTCGTGCAGGAAGGGACCCCCCCCCCCTCCCTCTCTCCCTGCAGCACCCATCCCTGTTACAGTGCAGTATTACGTCCAAATAAATGAAAAGCAGGTCGGACGTCGAAATAACTTTCCGTCGAAAAAAAGGTGTTGCGAGCCGTTATCTTTCTCTCAAAGTTGCTATAAAACGTCAGAGCCTTCGCGCTACGCGTGGGAAGGGGGAAACTCTCCCTCCCTGCACCCACCCCTGTTACATACAGTGCAATAATATACTATCATGGTTGGGAGTGCGTTGGTGCGCCCTGGTAACACAAAGGTTTTTTTCGTGGTGTACTATAGACCAATTCGGTTTGGGTGCTGTTTTTTATGGTAATTTCAAACTGGGGGGCTTCAAGTATGTCTAACAAAAGATAATTTATGCACTGGCATAGCAACCCATCTGGCTCATTGCATAACCCATTGAAAGTGCTTTTGTTCTTCTTTGGAAGCCCCCCAGTTATGGTCGCCATAAGTTACAGTGCTCTGAAGTCGGATTCATCTATACGCACGAGGCGCAAGCCGAGTGTGTTTGACACCACGACCAAAACTTGCGTGTTGCCAGATCGCATTAACGCACGAACTCACAACCATGTATTAATAATTTTATAAAACGGGTCGGCAATATGATTATGAAGTCTATAAAAATAGTTACGAACCCTATTGAAACGCCAAGAGGGGCCAAGCTTCGCACAGTCATGGAGGCTGCCATTTGCTTTCCTGGATGACATCATAGAAGCGCAGCCAACAAAAGTCATATGCGCTTCAGTGTGCGCATGTATTGCGTCCTAGTAATTGAAAGGCAGTTGAGGAGACGAACTATATCTTTCCGCCTAAAAAAAAATGTTTGCTATACAAGCCGTTATCTTTCTCTCAAATTTGATAAAACAGCAGAGCTTTCGCGCTTCGCGCTTCGTGCAGGAAGGGACCCCACCCCCCCCCCCCCCCTCCCTCTCTCCCTGCAGCACCCATCCCTGTTACAGTGCAGTATTACGTCCAAATAAATGAAAAGCAGGTCGGACGTCGAAATAACTTTTCGCCTAAAAATGGTGCTACGAGCCGTTATCTTTCTCTCAAATTTGTATAAAACGTCAGAGCTTTCGCGCTCCGCGCAGGAAGTGGGAACTCCCCCTCCCTGCACCCACCCCTGTTACATACAGTGCAATATTATACTATTAATACATGGTTGGGAGTGCGTTGCTGCGATCTGGCAACACAAAGGTTTTTATCGTGGTGTACTATACGCACGAGGTGCAAGCAAACCATTAACTGCAAGTTTGGTTGCCCAACTATTAATTGACAATTAAATATCCGGGGGGGGGGGGGGGGGCTTTACATATGAAAAAAAAATAACTGCAAGTTTTGCGATTCGCGATTTACATTTTGCGGACCTCATTATGCACCACAAAACGTAAAATACGTCGGCTTTTTTAACTTTTGGCGAGACCCCTGTATACGAAATGCGTCTTATGTCGTAAAAATATTTTTTTACGAAATGCGGTTTTTTTAAGGTTTCGCGGTGATTTTTACGATGTGCGTTGCTTTTACGAAATGTGGTCCTACAGGCCTTAACATTCGTATCAAAACGTAGAAACCACATGGTGTTCACTGGCCATGTATTATGAACATGCAACATTTCCCCTTACCCATTTTGCGAAATCAGCGAGAATATATTATGCAATCACCCCCTCTCCCATTCTACGTGATCTAGCAACGCCTCTGACACCTTTGACCTAGGTCAAGGCAATAGGTCACCACAAATATTCCTTTTAAAGAGTTTATTCATAATCTGGGGTAAAATAAGAGCGAAATATCTAAGTTTGACCCTGTACAAAACAATAAATCCTCAGAAAACACCACTTCTAATGAGTTGACCCACCTTGTAATACAGTTGATGCCTATTATCTCGCACAACCAGTCTTTGCCGATGAAGAAGCTCGCATCTGTCGCTATGCCAACGATACCAAAAGAGTTGATGAAGAGTGAGACCCCAATGTCGGCCACAGCAAGATTTACAACGAACGCATTTCCTGTGAAGTAAGTAGTAGAACGAAACCAGTGTGATAACGATGATTCGAAAGAGCGTACTTTAGGCTGCAATGTCATCACAGGAGCTACTACGTTTTGCACTATACAAAATCATAAAATCTGGGGAAAATCTACCTTATTTTATGACTGAATTGATAAACCACTTGAAATAATGACGTAATCAACAGTGTTCTCCAGGAATGCCCTTATACACTGTACTGAAAATTATGTTCCAAAAGAAAAACGAAACCTAGTGCTGGGTGTCATAAATAGAAACGATCACAATCAAGTCAATAAGCAGGCTCTGCAAGAATTTCTACTTCATCCTATGCTAAGCAAGAATGTTTTTTCATGATAAATATTAATATAAACTCATTGACTGGTAAAAACATATTTCATAACAATTTATCTGAACCTTTCGTGCCCAACTCATGTTTGATACTCATTCATTACTACACCCACAGGAGTAAGAAGTCACTTAGCCATTAGCATAATTTTACGTTTTTGCCAACATCCAAATTCTTCCCGAAGCAAGTGTTCATTCTGATATCTATGAAAAATAACTCATTTCACAATTTGCATAATTACAAAATATATATCAACCCAGTAATAACAACACACATATAAAACACACTGCCGCAAATATTGCACTAATCTAGTCAAAAGTTTACAATTAACAGGCACGACAGATGTCAGATTTGATTCAACAGGCGATAATCAAACTTGTGATATTTTTATTTTGAAAAAAACTCACATTCTATTTATACCATGGTGGGTCCATGGTTTATACACTCGCTTTCCACTTAGCAACAGCGACGACAAAATTAAAAAAGACTCCTGGCTTAATAAATCACTCTGAAGATCCACAAATCGCATGAATAATTTATATTACAAACCAAATGAGACTTTACGAAAACATTAAAAAACATACGAAAATGTTCTCACCACTTAGTACGAGTTTCTAATTAAAAAAATAAAGGCAAAATCCGAAAAAAAATTACTGGAACGCTTGACATAATGCCGTTAAAGAAGCCGTTTATTTCAATAATTTAAACTTAAACTTTTCAAAAATGTTTACTCAACTGATAATAACTTACAACAGGACAAGTCTAGATAATATCTTTCTCTCTATCGACACATGCCTCACGGTCGTATATTGCTCCTCTTCCCCATCTTCATGATCTTGTTCCCTTTCTTTTCCCCCCGCTCTAATTCTATAACTCTCTCTCTCTCTCTCTCTCCCTCTCTCTCCCTATAACCGAACATAGGCCATATATAATTATATATATATATATATTTGTAAACAGTTTTAATTATTTATGACGATTGGTATCATAAATAAAAAGATGTGAATTATTATCTGACCAAAATTATGTAATTACGTATGTAACTTGATACGACACCAAAAGAATGCTACCAATTGTGCTCGTACAGTAACTGCTCTAGTAGTACTGCTTTCACACCAGCGTAGGTGCTACTTGTTACAGTACCCAAAAGGGCGCTAATAATTTTACACTAAAGGTGCCGATGAACAGAGGTAGGGGCTATTAAGAGGGCCCATACATTGTGCATAATAGTGTGGATAAACGAACTTTCGAAGTAACGCAACAGATGCTTGGAATTATGAACCCTATTTCATTTTCGAAATTATGAACCCCCTGCTATGGGAAGTTTGTGTTTTGGAATTATGAACCTTCGAAAAAAGGAGTACCCCTCCCCTTTCTTCCCTCAATCCCCTTTCTTCCCTCAATGGCTATGAAATCAATTAGACACTCTGCATGGTCCAGATACTTGGAACTCACTTCCTCTTGACGTCAGTAGCTCGGAGTCCATAATCTTTCAATAAATCTGTAACATCAACGTTGCTGAGCAAATACTGACAACTACATTGTTGAACACTTTATATTATGCTGAACAATGTACCTATTTTGTGCCTGAACCTACATGACCATACTGCCGTTTTAGAATTCAAATATAGGCCTATGTAGAATGTACTCAGATAAACGGTAAGATGAATTTTTAAAAATTTAAGTAAACTGCTTTAAGCAGCTCAGTAAAAGTGGGTTTTCACGGGGCACGCGAACGATTTGCGAAGGATGCGAATGTCGAAAATATGGCAAAGTCCAACATTCGTATATTAGGCTCCAAAAGTTCGCCAAACATGCGTGGGGTTTCGGAAGTGTGGTCAATTATTCGGGGGAGTTGTTTTTAGTTCGGGGGAAATTTCAAAAAAGTTTGAAATTTCTTGCGAATGTTTCCAGCATCCCGGGTCGTAATTTGCTCGCGACTTGCTCTCGAAAATGTCTGAAAAGCTTCGTCATATACGCACGAACTACTCACGACGTGCGTGATGTTCGCAAAATTTTCGTGAAACGCTAAACAGATTCCAACAGTTTCGAAAATGTCTCGCGCATGTCTCGTTCGCGTACTTCTTGAGAACAGGTGACTTCGCCAAAGAGGCAAACGGGAGCCTTTCACGTCGAGGCCCTCTGTTAATTCGCCTACCTTTCGTGACGATTAATTTGCGAATGTCACGAACTATTCGCAAGCTACACACGAACCCAATTCGACGTTTTCAAGAACTTTTCGCAAAGGTTATGTTCACGCGACATTCTCACGGAGTTCGTGTGAAGTTCTCACGAACGTTTGCCGCACGTTTGCCGCATGTTAGGCTGCAAATCCGCACCACGTGACCTCTGGCCTACATAAAGCGCATGGCCGAGGTGTCTTACTTCATTCTGCGACTAGATAGCGAACTTTTCACGAAGAGATCGATCAATTCCAGACAGCTGTCAACTCAGGTTCGCATTTTAGACGCGTGCTCTTCGTGTATGTGGAGTTGCCATAGTTCGACAACGCTACACACGAAATTCGCACAGACGTTGTGAGAACTACGCACAAACTGCACAAGAATGGTTTACGTCTCCATTGTCGCGAAACATTCGGAGAAAAACTTCTCCGAATGTTGGACCTTGCCATTTTTTTTGACATTCGCATCCTTCGCGAATCGTTCGCGTGACTCGTGAAAACCCACCTTAAGGTATCTACTGCTGGGCTCCTCCCCTGTCAGTCAAGCCTTAAGGTGGGTTTTCACGGGGCACGCGAACGATTCACGAAGGATGCGAATGTCAAATTATAAGGGTGTGACACCCAAATTTGCCGACAAAAATGCTAAACCCTAATCTCCCCCCTCCCCAAAACAATAATAAAAGAAAATCGCATGTGCAGAGATCTTGATCATACAACCCCATTTTCGCAAGGAGGAGGCTGGCGCCTTTTGCCCAATTATCAACTTTTCAATTTCTAAATGTTTCGAGCGAGCGAAGAACTTTTTGTAGTGAAATTGTACAGAAGTTACATAATTACCTGGGAACCTCGCTGCCCTAATATGAAGTAGTGGTTGCCAGGATATCGGAACTTTGAAAATCCTCGAGGGGGGGGGGGGGGCTGCATCCCATTGCCCTAGGGGACTCCTTTTGCCCGAACATCAACTTTTAAATTTCTAAATGTTTGCGAGCGAGCGAGCAAAATTGTCCTTTACTTTTCGTAGTGAAAATCTACAGAAGTTACATACACATGTTACATAATATAGGTTTTGGCGGTCAATTTCGGACTTCATTCAATTTGATATAAGAGTCATTCAAATTAGCGAAAAAAATTTGCACCGTAAAATCCATCATTCAACTTGGTATTTCGGTCATTCAAATTCGCACTTAGATCAAACAATTTAACACTTTTCTCATTCAAAATAAAAAGTCGGTTGGGAGCATTCAAATTCGCCACCATGCCGGAAAGCATTCAAATTCGCACGTAGGCTTTCGAATTCGTAATAAACCCATTCAATTTAGCATGTTTAAGGTATTTGGACTTTTAATTAATTTACTTTGAAATAAATTGTTTTGTAATGCGTGGTTAGGCTTCCTTTTCATTACTCAGTTCCATTCCATAGGCCTTATAGCTTGTATATTCAAGTAATACAAGTCTACACCACTCCAAATTACTTCCATTTGAGACGCACTCTCAGTTGATTGCTCTCAGCTGTCTATCTCTATCATGGAACCACGGGTTAGATATACGGATATCTTCTTCTTCTTCCAGTCTGGTACAGACCGCCGCTGGCGTATTATCGTATTATCGAACGAAGATAGAGAGAGGCTTATAGATGCATTTGAAGGGGAGCACACAGACTATCTTGAACTTGCAGACACCCTTGGCATTAAAAAGAGCACCGCAAGATCCATAGTGGCCACCTATCTGCGGTCAGGAAGGCGCCATAAGTTGCCGCGAGGAGGGGCCAACCACGTTAAGCTGGACGACGATATGCGAACGCGACTGCAACACATAGTTGACGCTAACCCCCTCGCCACCCTTCAACAAATGAAGAGGGACTTGGAGGCATCAATGCCCCAGAAGCCAGCTGTCTCGGTTTCCTCGATTTCAAGGGCACTTGACGAATGTTCATTGACGAATGCGGTTACAACATGTGGACTAGAAGATCTTTTGGGAGGGCACCTCGAGAACTGTAACATTACTTTCGCGGTTTCGGCAGGGATTGGCCTCGTTCACCACACAATTTCGAATGAGATGGTGACCAGAGCCTCTTTCGAAGACCTTTTGGCTGCAACCGCTATCGAATGTGCCGACCTCTTGACCAGCGGATGAGCCAATTTTCTTGGTCTTTGACAACGCGAGACCGCATATTCGTGCCCAGCTACCAGTTGACGCCGACCCTCGCATCAGTCTAAAGCGCTTACCTCCCTACTCCCCCTTTCTCAATTTCACAGAAATGGCCCATTCTGCCTTCAAGGCGGCCGTCAAGCGCGACCTTGCACGTGCTGAGTGGCAGCAGAGAGTGGGTGACAGGGCAGCTGCAGAAGAAGAGGGGATGACGATGGGAGAATGGAGAACCCATCTTGTGCAGCAAGGGGCAAAGACGCAACATCGACGCCATCACCCCCACACAAGTGCGTGCGCTGGTATCGTCATACCCAAACGTATATTCCGAGATGCCTGGATCGCGTGGAAATAGACGGCTGAATGACGTGACATTAACTTTCAAAATCATGGACTTAAAGGGAGTGGCAAGTCGTAATCCATGGGCCTGACCAGTTGGCCTGACTCGGGGAAATTCGGATACAATCAGGTCCAATCGTGCGCTACCGAAGGAATGTTAATGCCGGATTCCTCGTGCGATCGTTAACTCGAATCCCTCCATACGCAACCGACCAATGAGGTTCAAATACTGGAATAAAGAACGCGCGATCTTGTTTACTCAAATTTGGGTCAATGTGCGAACTTTTATTAGCTGCGCACAATAAATTGAAGTCGCTTTGAACTTTGATCCAGAGAAAGGAGCAGCCAACTGTAAAAGCGCCCATAGATTGCGACGTGTCGCTCCCTTTAAACTCAATACCCCAACCCTCCCCAATGAAAAACACAGATACTTTTATGAAAGAAATAATTTTCCTAAATAACTTCATTACTTATTACACCCACTTACATACATTTAACAATATAACAATATGAAATAGATCTTCACTGTCTTGAAAGTATGAACAATAATTATTGTGTAAACTTGTTAGACCATAAATTAGAGAAAAGTAAGTCAATAATGTTATAAAAAATTGCCAAAATATATGTAGATGAGATAAACATGAATTCATTAAAAGAAGCTTATATGAATAAAAGAATACATAAAAGCACTAGCGGATCCAGGGGCCGAATCGGCCGCGGCCCCCCCCCCCCCCCTATTGGCGGCGAAAAAAAAAAGAAAAAAGAGGGGACAAGAAAAAGAAGAAGAAGAAAGGGGGAAACAGGACTCCATACCTCCTTACTGAGCGATTTTTGAAGGTTTTTGAAGGTTTGGCGAAATTTTTTTTTTGTAAATTACGAATTCGAATGCTCAATGTGCGAAAAAGAATGCTCTGAAATGAATTTGAATGTTGGAATAACGGTATTGCGCAATCGCATCCCCTCCCGTTCTAAATTGAATGACCGTTTTACGAACTTGATGCATTTTTTGCGAATTCGAATGAAATTAGTCTAAATTGGATTGATAAAAGTACTAATACGAATGCATGAAATATTAATTGTAATGCTTAAATGCTTGTACACGGCCAAATTCTTCTAAATTGAATGCACGTAGTATGAATTTGACTGATGAACTTACGAAATTGACCGCAAAAACCTATATTATTATCTGAGAACCTTGCAATGCTTCACAAATATTGGATATTCCAGCACCTCGCTGCCCTAATATGAAGTAGTGGTTGCCAGGATATCGGAACTTTGAAAATCCTCGGGGGGGGGGGGGGGGGCTGCAGCCCATTGCCGCAGGAGGACGGTTTTGCCCCAATATTGAAATTCCACTGTTCTTGCGAGCGAGCGAAGCTTCCCAAATATTTGGATAATCTAGCACCTTGCTACCCGAATATGAATATCGGAAATTTGAAAATCATCTTGGAACCTTGCTTCCCAAATATTTGAATATTCTAGCACCTTGCTGCCCGAATATGAATATCGGAACTTTGAAAATCCTCGAGGGAAGGTGGGGGGGGGCTGCAGCCCATTGCCGAAAGGGGACGCTTTTCCAGAAATATATTAAAATTCCAGTGTTCTTGCGAGTGAGCGAAGCGAGCGAGCAATATTTTTCAACATTTCGTAGTGAAAATTACATTGCACCGCTGACGACACCGCCATAATACAAGGGGTCCACAAAGAAAGCATGCCCGTCCTCCCAAATATCTCAAATCACGTTTATGGACATCCACGGCGACAACGGGGTCGACGTGGCACGCGAAATACGGGCGCCACGGGTCGCAGAATTATGAACCGACCCCGCGCAACGGCGAGGACGGAAACGGAGGGAGAAAGGAGTTTTCGCGACCACAAAAAACAGCCCCTGGACGGTTTCGCGTATATAGGATGTTATGGTACAAATAAGGCATGGGACAATGTGAAATACCTATAAGTCAAAACTTTACCTATGTTTCTGAGATTTCGATGAAGCCATACAGCTGCTATGACAAGGATATTGCCCACGACACCGAACACGAGGATGAAGGCGGTCCAGACCAATACGATTCTGTGTACCAGGTACTCATCATGGTATGGATTCGTGGAGCTTTGCCGATCTTTCACGGGCCATGACGTCGGCACAGGGCTGATGCTTTCCTGCCAAAAATAAATAGTGATCATATGAAATCTGTGACATTCCTTGGCGAAATCGAGCACCATAATGCGCAAAATTATATACTTTCCTCACTTTCAATACATGAAGTCTAAAAGAAGTTGTTAAAATGTTTTCTCATGTACGTCAAGTGATGTGCAATTAACCTATTCTCTCTATGTGTTATAATATATGTGTTGTATAATATAATTTTTGTTGCTATTGCTTTTGCTGCTATTGCTTGATGCGATGATTCTCATACAATCTGGAATTGTATGAGAATCATCGCATCAAGCAATAGCAGCAAAAGCAATAGCAACAAAAATTATATTATACAACACATATATTATAACACATAGAGAGAATAGGTTAATTGCACATCACTTGACGTACATCACATCACCTCTATCTATGCGCTCCTCCTTCCTGCAAATCTTGTCCAACCAAGATGGATAATGCACGTTCAGTCACGTTTACTCTATTCACTTGATTGTAAAATAAACAGTGGATATTCAGAGTTCAGTGACACCAAGGGCCCGTTGCACAAAACTTGCGTTTAATCGCAACTCCTATTATTTACCTGCGTTACGTTTGTATAGCAGGTAAATGTTGTTTGTCTCGTTAATGTATGCATACTTATGCTTGGTAAGGGTTGTTGTCCAAGAGTAAGAGGTGATTATGCAAGAATGTTATCCGCATGTGGTGCGGGGTACGAGCATTAGCATGTGGTAGAAGATGTTTGAGGAGTCATTCCAGCTTGCTCTTTCATCACGACAGCACGGAGCCGCTCGCTGAACCTGATTTAACACGAAAATCTGAACGCCGCACCCAGAGAGGCATGTGGTGATAGCTGTAATCTGAGCTAAGTGAAACGTTTTTAATGTTTATACTATATTAATTTGAATGTGCATTTCCGAGAAATTAAATTAGCTCTGTGATAGTATTGCGTATTTGCGTAGGTGCATGCTGTGTCCTCGTACGATTTAGTCTTCAGTGTTAGTCTGAAGTTTGAAAGATATTTTATCACTGATATTTTTTGGGGAATAGGACTATCTATGCAGTGATTTGGATATAAAATTGTACAAAAGGCATTCTACTTTGAATGTGGAAAATAAACGAAAAATTTATGAATTTGTGTAATACAAAGTAGATTTTTCCTGAAAATGATACCAGATGTTGTAATCGACAAATAAATCATTGTTATGGTTGGATGAAACTGTTTTTCACCTAAGTTTATTTATTGGCAAGTTTTTAATGGGAATAGGAAGAATTGCTTTAATAATCAATGCTCTGATCTGTTTCTTATTGTGCCCTTGGGGATTTTGGAATTCAATCCATTTGCTACAAAGTGCACACCTATTTTTGTTATTTTCAGGCTGATGTGACAACATGGAGGATGGGCAAAGTGCAGTGAACAACACTACATCTTGCAGGGTCTGACGGGATTTCGTCATAGCATGGAGGCCCGAGTCAGATTAGTGGGATAAGAGGTGTTTTGTTTTGGGGTTTATTTTTTGCAGCATTCACAATCATCAAAATGCTCGACGGAGGTGTACTACAGGTCACATGGGTCCGATCTGACAAGCTCTTTGATATGACTGACGTATGTCTTAGCACAGCAGTTTCATTGGAGTCAGAATGGTTATGTAACAGGCGCGGTAGGTGGATGAGTGAAGAGGCGGAAGATCATTTTCATAGACGATGGCTTCGTTCACGTAGTCACTGAGGTTTTTGAGGAGCCTTCGAAGGCTAGCTGCGGAGGTTCTTTCGTTTCTGAACGAATATTATATCTATTATACTGGAGAGCCTAAAATATTTTGTTATTTTGTGTATAATGTAATTCTGTATGTTATTTTGTAATACACAAACACATTGAAAAATGTTATATATTTAAAAAAAAAAGAAAAGAAGAAAAGAATATTTGTATGAACGGATTATGGCATGGTTGTGAGACATTAATGAATAAAGAAAATGTACAGAATAGTAAAATCCTGGTAGGGGGAGTGCTATATGAGATAGACATATCAGTTTTCTTTTCTCATGGTCAATGTAATTCATTATAACATGATTATGAAGTGCGCGATGAGCATGTTCAGCATGATTCTGTACAGTTTGAAACTAGAAATTTGTAGGCGAGAGATTGTTTTTGTTTAGAGTCAGACGAAACAAGTTAGTTAACAAATATACATATATATATATATATATATATGATAATAAGTAAATAAAGTTCTGTGGATTAATTTTAAAAAGGAAAATATACAGGATAAAAAGATAGATACGCCTTTATTTCACTCAAAGACATAGAAATATTTTGTCGTATATACAAGTAAATGTGCATAATTTGTATTTAAGTTGATTGTTTTTTATCATTTTGTTTCAAATTGGAACAAAATTCACAAATGCACACAATTTAATTGTCATTCTTCTCAGCTTCTGCTCCCGTTCTTTGAGTTCTAGTCGTTGGGCAAGGCTATCCCATTAATATTTAATGGTATTAAAGCGGCGTTGTGTCATGTTTGTATAAGGAGTTCAGGTACGAGGATTAGGAAGGTTGAATTGAGAAATTATTTTGCAGGAATTATAGAAAAGACTATTATTTACCTGCGTTACGTTTGTATAGCAGGTAAATGTTTGTCCGTTAATGCATGCATACTTATGCTTGGTAAGGGTTGTTGTCCAAGAGTAAGAGGTGATTATGCAAGAATGTTATCCGCAGGTGGTGCGGGATACGAGCATTAGCATGTGGTAGAAGATGTTTGAGGAGTCATTCTAGCTTGCTCTTTCATCACGACAAATTTTAAATTTGTTTTTATTGTGAAAATTTGTGAAATTTGTTATTGTGCAAAAGTGGATCCGAAAGTTTTCCAGAGTTTTTTCTTAGTGAGTTTTATCTCTGGTTTTTTACCTTGGGCCTACTTGTCGCAGAATAACTGTTAGGGCCTATTCAGTTGTGGTCATAACATATGTGTATTATGTACAGATCTATTTCGAATGCGCATTTCGCAGTCGCATCGATATCGAATTAAACGAGCGGCTCCTAGTCGTTGGGCAAGGCTATCTTGGGCAAGGCTATCCCATTAATATTTAATGGTATTAAAGCGTGTTTAATGTGTTGTGGCATGTTTCTATAAGGAGTTCAGGTACGAGGATTAGGAAGGTTGAATTGAGAAATTATTTTGCAGGAATTATAGAAAAGACTAAAAATCAAACGCAAGTCCTTAATGCGCACTTCTGATTGGCTGAAAATAAAGTTGCATTTGATTTTCCTGAGTTGCGTTCAAACGCAAGTTTTGTGCAACAGGCCCCAAGTGACCGTTCATTATTCTTTCCTACCTTGCAAAAAGCTACTGACAAAAAAGTGATAGAGCACGGCAAAAATGATAATGCTAAGCTAAGAGCCCTGGTCAGGCGAATATGAGTGCTTAACACGTCACTTGACGCATACGTCACACAACATCTACATGCTGGAAGGTTGTAAGGCTTTTGTAATGATAATTAAAAGGATAGCGAAGGGTATGTTATTTTGCGTATGTACCGATAGAGTACTGATTACCTTCTTCCAAAAATTAAAATTAACGATCTATGTAACGCATGTTGATACCAAATGATTATGTTAACAAACTGTCAAAATGGATGAAGAAGTTTTCGTATTTAGAGATACTGGTTGAGTATTGGTCATCTGATTTCTTTGATAAAATTTTTGTCTAGAAATTAGTGGAATCATCAATATGATAAGAATTTGACCAAGTTTCGTTGAAAATCACATACAGTGAAATGCACTACATATAGAAAGATAGATATATGGGATTACACATGTAGCATCAAAGCTTGTTCCAAAGTATGAAGCCATTTCTATTCATAATTATTTCCAATATGAGGGCATTTGAAGAAGTAACTGTTTAGCAAACAGTTCGACTGTGACTTTTGTTTACATGGGAATACAAAGAATTCAGCCTTCTCTTTGGCATGGCATCGTTTGTTAACCGTGAAATAACTTCGAGGAACTCGCAATCCTTCAAGAATAGATTATTTCTGAAGGATTTTAGAAGGCCAATGCCCCTCGCCTTCTTACGATTTCTAATAAACTAATCGACTTTTAAGTTGTTTTACAATAATCATCTGACAAGCAGGCAACATTTTTTTGTTAAGTGATTCCCGACAACCACGCATGAAGAAAGTGTGTTTTTCTCGGAAATCTGCTTGGTCGACCTCGCACTACAGTCTTCAAAGAAGTAAGAAGAAAAGGAGGAATTGATATGAATCATGCACGAGTATTCTTACTCAGATCATACATGGAAGTGAAGTGAAATGCACCATTCACAAGCATTGTTTCTAATATTTTTGCGAACTCAATTCGCCCATTCGCGGCTAGCCTAAACACTCATATATCATTTTGGTTGCTGCTGACATAATTATTACGATCATGTAATGAAATCCGCAATAACATTCTTTTAAAAGTGTATCGTTAGTCATGAACTATGGAATGTCCATTTCTTTAATTGATTTCTTCAAGTTTTTAAATCTTATTTGCTTTCGCCTTTAACACGAATCCCCCCCCCCACCCCCCCCCCAAAAAAAAAATGGTGTCCAGACATTCTTGCCCTCTCCTCTAAAACAAACCAGGGTCCATACAGCATGATTTCTTTGCTGGCTTAATTGGCTGCTTTCTCGCACCCTCCCCCTCCCCATACTTACAGACTGATCAGGTGCAATGGTGATACATCAACTTTTCCATTTAACCAACGACGGCTTATCTATTTTTGTCATTTTCAGGCGTTCAAAAACGAGCAAACCATTCGGAAATTTAAAAAATTAAAATGAATAAATAAAACAAAAATAAAAAATAAAAAAACAAACATACACACAGCACGCGTGTCAACAACTATTTAATCATCCATTCAGTGTATACTTTTATGCCTCTCTTGAAAAACACGCAAAATATACCGTCATACCCACACACACACACACACGCACACCCACATACACATATACTAACACGAAATAATTCTAAGCAGATTAACCTGCCATAGAGGAAAAATGAAAATACGCGGTAATAATACTTAAAGCAGATTAACCTGCCATGGAGAAAAGATGTACATAACCGGTAATAATATTGGAGCGCAATATGAAGGAACTTCAATAAATTTACTTTACAGGTGATATATTAACGTTAAAAGTACCAATGTTGAAAAACTGCTCTAAAAGGTTTTAGAAACTAAGATTATATTTGAAATTATTCTTCCTGTTCATGATAATACATGAATTAGAGATCCGGATTTATTCCTATTGCGGGAACTACGCTTAAATTTCTCATTGATAATGAAAATTTTCCATCTTTTTCAATCCTTTGTTTTTCTCAGAATTTTCAGGAATGTTCCACAAACGAAAGGAATGTTCCACCAATGAAAGTACGAATGGCATATTATATCTAGAAATTTTCATTAAGTGATTTAAGACACAGCAGGTTCCGGAGAAACATATAACTAAACAAAGAGGGGCTATAGGCTATAATGAAATGTAATCTTGTGGCGGATTGATGATACCTTACTTACACTTAAAATATCCGTCCTAAATGTAGATGTTCACTTTTTATCTTAAAAACGAATATATTTACAATATTGTTTTTCATAAACATGATAAAAACGTTGTTGAAATGATATCATACGAAACATATATGTTTAGGCTTTCACATAATGCAGTACACCTGAATAATTTCAAACATGTCCGTCTTTTAATTATCTAGCTTGTTAAAAGACCTTTTCGTTCTACTCTATGATTTTGGACAATATCGTTGATATCAAGCGTTTATTTGATATAACAATATAACGATAACTGCATCATAAATTATATAGTTATTTTGATTTGATAAAATATCTTTCCGGATTCGACCAAAAATTCAAATCTAAGCAAAAATAACCAAGAAGGACAACACATTTTAGGTGTACATTTTAACATTTTTGGCGGCGCGACACAATGTGAAATCATATTGGCCAACAAAGATAACAAAGAAAAACAAACAGCAAGTAATTTTTTTTTCCAACAGGGTGTAAAATATTAATCCACTTTGTCTGGTGCATAGAAATTCTAGATAAACAAGCGGTGAAAGATTATTTTAACAAGTCAAATGCTTGTCAATTATTTGACGTTGACTAAAATAATTTCCCGAAAGAATTTTAAAATACATTTTGCAAATTTCAACTCTCTCTTAAATAGAAACTTCGATTCACCCTTGCTCACTTTATACGTTAAAGTAACAGAGAACGATCACTTACCATCTTCTGTAGATCTTTTCAATCCAGGAGAAAGCTCAACGTGGATTTCAAATTATAAAGGTAAGCATTTGTTTTCTGACGTTATCCCAAAACACTACTACGCGTCTCTGACGAAATCACTCTAATGAACGGAATGGTGATCAGTCAGCCAATATATAAACTCTCAGCGTGGTCTACGTGACTCCTCGTGCCATTCAAAATAGTCGTAGCTTTCGCACGTTTTTTTGACAGCTGTATATATTTTTCGGCCTTTGGGTTTACGGAGCCGAGGCCGCTTTTAAACTATATGAGAAACAAGCACGCATTTAGACAACTACACAATCGCCAGATAACTACCCTCGGGCCTCGGACAACTATCCCCTACGACAATTATTCCCCTCATAACTATTCCGGACAATAATGGAACTTATTATCTTATGTAGATACAATCCTGACGGAAGCTCAAGACGGATGTAGAATTTGACTATTACCCCCGGACGACTACCCTCTGGAAAAAAACCTCAGAAGTCTGACGACGCCATCCTGACGGACATTTTTGTCAATTTTCCGTGGTTTGTAACTTACAATCAAATAACTTCCTACTAGCAAAGCTTGATGAAAGGGTTAAACATGTATAGGGTGACATCGGCCCGACTTTGGGTCTGTATTGGGGGCTGTGGAGGCTAAACCCGACGGCAATGGCTACATGGCTGTAGCTAACAACCTTGTTGTTAATGACTTAGATAGGCATAGAAAATTCAAGGGGTCAAAATGTTATAGGCTTAATGGAGTGACTATATATACCGGGACAGGATCGTGGCCTATATATTATGTGGGTAAAAAAAAAAAACCACCTATCAACTGCATGATAAGCAATATAGAACGGTTTCTCTCGAATGCAATAGCATTGTCAAAACTCAAGATTAGCTTGATTTTACCTCACGTTATGAAACTGTCCTTTAACAGAGTGGTGGTTTATGCGTTATAGTACAACAATACTTCACATGCAAAGTCAATCAATAAATAATGATTTCATTTCAAGTGGAAACTGATTTGCTACTAATGGGTGTTGTACGATATGAACAAAATTGAAAACTTTGCTATCTTGACCTTATCTCCAGTTATCCTTTAAATTGCGAAGAAGCTGGGATGCAGAAAGTAATGATTTGATTTCATGTGGAAACTGATTTGCTACTAATGGGTATTACTGTACGAAATGAAAGGGGAAAAAACTCCTATATTAACCTTTAAGTGGTTTTTCTTTACATTCGATCTCCAGTTATCCTAGGATATATCTCTCTTTTTTTCTTCCTCTCTCTTCCTTTCTCTCTCTCTTTATATCCCAATTATCTGCCTGACTTCATTGACAAAGCAGCTATCTGAAGGTGGAAAATTTATTTCCATCTCTATTTTGTCGCATTTATTTCTCATGATACCTATAATAATATCGAGTGTCACAAAAGTACAGGTACTATGTGAACGTATAGCAAAGAATGAAAGGTGGAGAGTGTGTGAGGGGAGAAAAATGGATACAAAGAATGCGATCAAGAGTGAGATCAGAAAAAGAGATGTAAAGTGTTGTCTTGTGTACACACACACACACACCCACGCACCAAACATATTCTTTTATAGTAAATAGTGTATGTAATACGATGTGATTGGTTAGGTTCGCATCACGTGACGTGCAAAAATTTTGTTATATAACTTTCAAGATTCAAGATTCTTAAATGCACTCAACATAAAAACAACATGTAAAAGTGCATAATTGCACGTAATAGTCATACATATATAATTTAAAATATGAAAACATAAAAAAGTACATTAAGTGTAAACAATTGTGAGAACAAACATGGGACATAAATGAGTGGGGATCAAGATTAAAGATTTTTAAAGATCTTGGCTATTCGACCCCATAGTAATAAGAATTGTACCGGTATTTCTTGCATTTTCAACACAAAAGAACAAAAGAGGGCGTGGGTTGCTGAGTAGGGGGATACAAAGAAGAGAGCGAAAGAAAGGATGAGACAGGATGAAAGAGAAAGAGAAAGTTTAGAGAATCGAGAAGGGAATGAGTATGATGAATAGAAGAAGACCCTCCTAGAAGACCCACTTACATAATTGTAGACATACACATGTAACATACAAACATAACAAACTTATATATCATTCAAATACATGTATAAACAACTTAAAGGCACTGTAGAAAAACAAGCGAATAAAACAGGTGACTCACGTACGAATGTGTAAAAGCCTTTCTTAGTATTGCTTTTTAAAAACATAAAGTGAGCATGTCGTTTTCAGATTCAGATTCAGATTTATTTCCACTCATAAAATGCATAATTACATATATAAACAATATACTCGTACAAATAAATACAGAAATGAGGGGAAAATGGAGTTCAGCAGAAAGGAAAAGTCCTTATATAAGCAAAACCCAGTGTCAACAATCAGGGGCGGATCCAGGATTTAGTAAAAGAGGGGGCACAAAAATGAAAATTTGTGAAAAGGTAGACCCGTATTTTTTTGGTCTCGCCAGCTTCTCGAAAAGTCGCTCAGTGGGGGGGGGGGGGGGGGGGGGGGGGGGGGGGGGGGGGGGGGGGGTAGGGACGAAAAAAAAATTTTCGCCAAACCTTCAGAAATCACTTAGTAAGGGGTTATGGGGTCACTTTCCGTCCATAATTCCCTGACAAGCAAAAAAAAAAAAAAAAAAAAAAAAAAAAAGGTCTTCACTCTAATAGGGGGGGCACAATCGCAAAAATGGCGGATCGTCTATGGTAAAAATTCATACTTCTCTTCCAAAAGGGGGGCACGGGCCGGCTGTGCCCCCCCTGGATCCGCCAATGTCAACAATTCAGTACTTACAAGAAAAACATAATACAGCATATGATAAAACATAATACAACATACAACAAAAAACACAAAGAGCTACAGGACATGTAATATAAATCATTCCATACCATACTGAAATAACAATGACTGTTTGTATTTTCGTTTAAAAACATATAAAGAGGTACAATTTTTCAAATCATATGAAAGAGAATTCCAAATAAGAGGACCCTCATAAAAGATAGATTGCCTTATTAATGAAGAATGAAATTTGAATAGATGGTAATTAGATAGGTTTCTGGTCAAATAATCATGAACATTACTATTAAGTTGAAAGTGCGAAGATAATGCATTTGGTAAAAGGTCATGTTGGCAAGAATACATAAAAAGTGCAATTTGAAGCTTATTCAAATCCATTACAGTCAGTAATTTATGCTTAAAAATAATGGTTTAGTATTGGCAAGGTATGGCGAATGACTTATAATGCGTATTGCTCTTTTTTGTAATAAATGTAGTCTTTGTATTCGACACTTTGCAGCATTTCCCCAAATGACATTGCAATAATTAAAAAGCGGTAAAATAAGTGTATTATATATCATTAATAAAACATTAGTGGGCAAATACTTAAGACTGTACATAACACCAGTAACTTTGGCTATCCTGCTACAGACACCACCAATATGTTCTTCCCAGTTTAAACAGGAATCAATTGTTATTCCTAAAAATTTAGTACATGCAACTTGTTTTATATCAATATTGTTTAATTGCAAAACAAAACTATTAACACAAGTGTGTTTTTTACCAAATATCATAAAATGTGTTTTCTTCATATTTACAGTGAGATTATTAATTTCAAACCATTTACATACTGCTTTCATTAAAATTCATCTGCAAAATATCAATTTTACTATGGGACATAAATATACTTGTGTCGTCTGCAAAGAGGATATACTGGAGCACATTAGATACATTACAAATATCATTTATGTATAAAATGAATAGTAGTGGTCCTAGGATTGATCCTTGTGGAACTCCGCATGTTATCAACTGTTTGGCAGAACATTCATTAGACAAAATAGTATATTGTCGGCGATTTAATAGGTAATGCTCAAATATTTTCAAAGTAACACCTCTTATGCCATATTGCTGCAATTTAGACAATAATATCTTATGATTCAAGGTATCAAAAGCCTTACTTAAATCTAAAAAGATACCAACCATTGTTTTTTGTTGTCTATTGCACTTGTAACTATATGTAAAGACTAGTTGAGACTAGTTGGTAAAGAATTCCATAGTTTAGGACTTGCATGATAAGTTGTTCTTTGGGAAACTGAAGTTCTTGCACATGGGATATACAAATCTGCAGATGAGCGGGTAGAATAAGAATGGGTATCAGAGATGGAGGGAAAATGTCGCGTTAAAGATGATGGCAACATTTTTCTATGACTGCAATACATAAACATTGCTAGTCTCAGTTCATATAAATCAAATATATTCAAAAGTTGCAATTTTAAGGGTTTGGTGGTGGCCAGAAACGGAGAATTACATATTATATCCTTACCGCTCTTTTTTTGCATTTTGTATATTCTTCACAAGTTCTGTTGAGAAGTTGCCCCAAACAACATTACAATATAGAAGAAAAGAATAAATCAAGGTATAGAGGTAATAAAATATTTTTTGGCAAGTAGTTAGTTTGTTATGAACACCGAGAAAATGTCGTGCTGATATAATTTATATGGTCGTTCCAAGACAATTTGTCATCAATTTGAATTCCAATAAATTTGTTTTAGAAACTATGGTAATATCAGGGCCATTTAGATATAATCATTATAATTTGAAATATCAATATTTTTTTTGAAAAAAATCATCATGTGAATTCCGCATGAGATATTTTGCATTTGAGATTGACTATTTTCATATACTGTGAATTGTTTAAGGTCATCTAAATAGCTCTGAAACCACTTAGGAGGAATACCTCTGATGCCATAACAAGATAGTTTTGTCTAATAATATTTTATTATCTAAACAGTCAAAAGCCTTTGAACAGTCAAAAAACATACTCACCGATATTTCACTTTTATCCATAACTCTAGCAATGGTATGAGTAGACTCAATAAGAGCAGAAAAGGTTAAATGTTTGGACCTGAAACCGAATTGGTTACAATATAGCAATTGAAATTTGTCAATAAAATAGATAAGCCGATAAGCCAATCACCCGGCTGCTATCCACTCCTTATACGATAGCTGCATCTATCTCGATTTATTGACTTACCTTCATAATTTCAATATTTATCTAAATATATATATTCATTTTGTAATTCAGTTGTCACACTTTATTTGTATCAATTCTGATTTGTATCATTATTGTATGCAATGTTTGTATTTGATTTCTTAATAAATGCAGAAATATCTCCAAAAATATACAAACAGACGATTGGTACTACAAAACTTAAAGATAACATTTAACAAATTCATAGTGACGAAGCTTTTCGACCTGCACTCATCGGGTCACAACGCAGGAATGAGAGAATACAACAAAATACAAAAGTCAAGGAAGGGTGTGTATAGCGACCCGGGTATGATCCGGGCACGCTAGAATAATCGAAGCGCTTGTACAAACTCCTTTTGTCGGCACAATAGCGGATCTCTCGACTGAATGAAGAACGCTTCTAAGAAGCGAAGATGTTGAAAGCTGCGTGCTCGGGCAACAATAGTGAACTGAGCCGGGTTATACACCTTGGAACAAGCCGGACTATTTAGCAAGTGCTGACCAATAGAGTCGCTGTGACTGTGGCATTGAACATTAGCGACGCTAGTAGCGGTTTTGCAGTTACGCTTCGGCTGTGCTCGGCTACCAGCTGATGTCTGTCGTACCACGGAGGGTACGTGCTGTTTAATGCGGTCCGCTAGACGCTGAGATGTACGGCCAACGTAGACGGCTTCACACCGACAATGATACTGATAAACGACATTGCCCATTTGGGGGGGGGGGGGGGGGGGAGGCAGTACATCCTTGCGAACTGCGGGTAGCATTCTATTAGTAGAGAACACGACACGCGTAGCCACGGCAAAGTAACAGCGCGACATTGTATGCTTTATATCGCGCGCATACTTATCAGACACTTTACATCGCCAAGGTAATTTGAGGTAGACCGGGCATTTATTGGGCCCATACACAGGGCGAGTGCGCGAATCAATGGTACGCTGCACAACGCGATCAATGATAAGCTCCGGATAGCCATTGTCTCGTAGGATTTGCTTGATGCGAAGAAGCTCAGGGTTGAGCTTACACGGAGAACAAATTTGCAAGGCGCGACACACTAAGCTATTAATCAAACCAGTTTTATACGATGTAGCACTGTACGAATCCCATCGCGTGTACTGGCCCGTAAACGTAGGTTTACGATATACGGACGTGAGAGGTTTGCCGTCACTCTTCTCAACCAGTACATCCAAAAATGGAAGCGCGTTAGACTGCTCCATCTCACATGTAAACCGAAGCGCCGGATGAAGCGAGTTGAGTTGTGTAAGAAAGTCCTTGCACGCAGCGCTTGAATCAAACATAGCAAAGGTATCATCAACGTAACGAAAGTAGGTGAGCGGGGTAAGGCTAGGATCAGTGATGTTTTCATGAAGGCGGGCTTCATGAAAGCCAACAAAGATATTAGCAAGCACGGGGCCCAACGGGGAACCCATAGCAACACCATCGATCTGCGAATACATGATATCATTAAAGCTAAACTCGACAGCACTTGTAGCATGTTTCATTAGTTCAACAAACACGGATTCAGAGATAGGAGGTTCATCAAATCACCATGGTAGAGGGCGGAGACACAGATATCAATGGTCTCCTTTAGTGGCACGTTGGTGAACAAACTACAGACATCAAATGAACATAAAGAGACAGATTCACTAATTACCATCTGACGAACCGACCGAGCAAATGTAAAAGAGTCCTTAATTGCATAGGTTGAGTATCGCTCAAGCACAGGTTGCAGGAGCTCACTCAACTACCTAGCCAGTTCATGCTGTGCTGAACCAGTCATGGAGAGAATAGGGCGGAGCGGGGTATTGGCTTTGTGTCTTCGGTAAGCCATACATACGGGGGCGCTGAGAGCCATGCGGGCGGATCCAGTCATAAATATTATGTGCTAGCTGATCATTCTTACGCAAATCTAGCAGGTAGCGCTGCAACCTACCCTCGAGGCAACTGGTCCGATCGTGACTACATGCAGGACCAATGCACCGAAATTTGGAATCATCATCAAGAACATCCATCATCTTACCAACATAATCACGCTTATTCAAAAGAACAACACCGGTGCCTTTGTCGGGTTTACAAATGTGAATGTCTTTGTTAGATCTAAGACCACGCACAGCCGTCATACATTCACGCGTCATATGGAAATCGGACATGTCGTTGGGTATGCCACAATACGAGTGCGCGAGATCAGCCAAACGCGCCTTGGCTGAAGCTGCGTCATCCTTGCAAGTAGGATTGTGCCGCATTAGCTGTGAATAGAGGAGTTCGAATTCCGCAAACACCTCTTCACGGCTAATGTGAGGTTTGGGTATACCGAAATTGAACCCGTGCGCAAGCACAAATTCTTCAGTTTCGGAGAGCTTGTAATCGGAAAGATTCAAAACATGTACAGCGGTGTCCTTAATAGCGCTGCCGAATCGGTGCTGCTTCAGCGACGCAATAATACGGGAATGCTTAGCGCGGGTTTTATCTTCCATCTTGACATCGATGGACGCAATATACCTAGCCAAGCGAATCAAATCAAAAAGAGATATGAAACTGCGAACTCCAGACCACGCACGACGAATGCCACGTCGCAAGCATTCATTGTGGTCCTCATCTTCCCTTCTTAGAAGCGTTGTTCATTCAGTCGAGAGATCTGCTATTGTGCCGACAAAAGGAGTTTGTACAAGCGCTTCGATTATTCTAGCGTGGCCGGATCATACCCGCTATACACACCCTTCCTTGACTTTTGTATTTTCTTGTATTCTCTCATTCCTGCGTTGTGACCCGATGAGTGCAGGTCGAAAAGTTTCGTCACTATGAATTTGTTAAATGTTATCTTTAATTTAAAAAAAATATATATATATACATACATTTCTCAAGAACTTTTGAATATACAGGAAGGAGAGAAATGGGTCGATAATTTGAATACAGGTTTGACTGAACTTTCTTAAATATAGGAATAACATTTGCAACATTCTTCTTGTCAGGAAATACACCATTCTTAATAGATGAATTAAATATTGTATAACCTTGATTAAAACACAATAACAGTAATAGATCTATATAACAATTAGTGCATGTTCTCTTTATGCACCATTACTGGACTATTATGAACTCCACATACTAAATTGTCCCTAGTGCAGGTCCATTTCATCTTGGCCTGCGGCCTCGGTGAAAACAAAACTGCACTCGGGATAATTTAGTATTATACATAATCCAGTATAGTGCATGATAGACCATGCACTATTCATATAATAGATCTCACAAGACATCTAAAAAAGCTTTGAAGTTTGCGATTTCCGTCAGCATTTTAATTGAATAATGTGGGCTTCATTAAATATTGTGAAAACAGTTTGTTCATCTGGGAAAGGAAATAATATATTCGTAGACACTAACAAAAATACAGAAAGAAGAAAGATGCAATTGTATTTCCTAACACACTGAGCAATTATCATTTTGCTTTTAACATGGGAAAGTTTTTAAAAACTTTCCAATGTCATGAATGTACGTTTTGTAGCACATTATAATAAATTTAGGCTAGTATAATCAATTTAGCCGGAAGAGAAATATTCCAAATTATACCTTCCAACGCCATATGAATGCACATAATTCATTCAATTTCCAACACATGATACAAGTTAAAGGTAGAGGACAAAGACATGACATGTAAGATCGCTGTGTAATTACAATAATAATGCAATATTTACAGCGCTCTCGAGGGAGATGAGACACGCCATCTCATATTTGTAAGTCCAAATATAATTTATTATTTTGGATTTTTTTTTACCCATGAGGCATTATGCCCATGACAGGATGTTACGATGCCAAGATACCCTCACTTATATGCCTATGCTTATTTTAGTATTGTAATATCATCGGGGACGACACAAGAACTTTTCAATAAGGACAAGGAATGAAATCGGAATCTGATTTGCCGATAACTTTGTCAATAAAAAAATTTGCATTCTGAAAGGGACCGAAAAATGTCCTCAAACTTCATAAATTTGCTTACGGAAAATGAATGAGAATGATAATCCTTCCCTGTATACGTCCCTTTGTTTTAAGCTATGTCATAGTAATATGTATTTGCTCTATATCTTGCATAAAATGAGTTAATAAGGGTCATAAACAAATGCGATAATTGATGTACTGGATGATTGGGGCGCACTTTACATTTCAACACGTCATAACGAAATATGGTTGATATCCTCCTCCCACTCTACGGTGTACTGTAGTCGGCACGACAAATTTCCCTATACCATAACTTAATAATACAGGGAGTTGCCATGGTATATTGTCATAATCTCAAACCTAACTCCTACTAGGCATACAGACGCAGAAGTTGAATTCAATATTTGTACGCCTTCAACATAAATAATCATAATTGTACCAAATCAGGTTGGTAATGAGAGCAGTGAAGTATGAACATGATCTCACGACTACACCAATTATTCATGACGTTTCTATCCAGCATGTATCCAAATGACGAACATTGTATTCGCCTGTCAGACTGCGTATACATGCATGTATTTGTAATATGTATTTGTAACAGTAGTTACTATGTCGGACAAGCCTCTGAAAAGTCATCGTTTCTCGTAAGAGTGTCTGAGAAGCATGATTGTTACAAAATGACATTGATCAGTTGATTTTGCTACATAATCATGATAATATGCATTTGGTATCGACTGGTCAACTGACGTCATATTATATTAAAGAAGACTGAAATCAGCAAGAAAATACCCCGGAAAATACAAACCTTAATTCTAGTTAGAAAGAAAATGAGACTAGTCTTATGTACACTACCACTGAAACTCGAACCCGTAATCCCCTGAGGCCAATGTCTTATCCATTAGCCTAAGGTAACATGGCTCACAATATGACCATTTTACCCCCAAAGCACAAAAACCAATAATACCACAAGACGGGGGGGGGGGGGGGTAAGTTTTATGAAGGGAAACTTAAAGAAAGGGGGAATAGAATGATGAAGATTAAGAAAAGGTAACATTAGAAAGGGACCGAAGTACATATACAACACCAAAAATAAGAGGGGGAATATCTTAAAGGGTCACTAAAATAAAAAAATAATTGCCCATTTTTCGTAGGAAGGTGTCATCAGGAGCCAAAAAATATCCATCACACAATTCTTTATGCATTCAGTCATATTTTATAATCATTTGAAAAGTACATTTTTGCTGATTTACACAGTCATAAGCCCGCCCCTAAAAAAACCCCATCGAAGCGACATCGTGATCACGTGATCTGTGACGCATGAAAAGTAAGGGAAAATATTCCACTAACCTATACCGTGCGCGCCCGGATGCCCCCGGCAGGCCCAGCCCGGTGCCGAGCATGATATTCACCGCATCGACCATTTGCATTGCGTATTTTCGTGTGTTTAATTCCTCACAATAACTTTGATTTTGGGACACAGTTTCATCAATAATGCCTAATCGGTCTATAGTTGCGGGCTGTAGCAAGACCCCTAAAGATAGTATAAGCCTACATCATTTTCCTAAAGATGAAAATGTACGGAAATTGTGGGTCGCAAAATGTAAAGCTCAGAGTGGCAAGGGCCGGCCAAGTGAGTGGAGTACAATCTGCAGCGATCACTTTGCCGAAGATGATTTTGAGGATCCTGGCCTGTATTCCGAATTTGGCATGAAGAGAAGGATAAGCTGGCTAAAAGATTCAGCTATTCCAAAAAGTTCGTATCTGCATGGCTCAGAAAAGTCCTCCAATTCGGAATCGCAAGCACTTTTCCTCTCTCTATAAAAGTTTCTGGAATTCAGCCAAAATCTAAGTCAGTACTAACGTACTATGTAAAGCGAAGTAAAAAAAAAAAAAAAAAGCCGTAAGTGAAATAAACAAAAGCGTTCACCAGTCGCTATGTACGAGGGGAACATAGTCACTGCCGTACTAAAGATGTGTAGGACATTGTACATACAGACCATAAAACGGCTGTGCACGCGTTTATGACCAATGCAAAATTTTCGTTCGGCAAGCTCAGATGGATGAGAACATTGTTCAAAAGAAAAGCTAAAAAACAAAACAAGAGCTGTATATTTGGGCAAAAGCGTTTTCTGATTTTGTAGAAAATATTTTGCTAATGATTATTCACTCCTAAGATTATATTGATTAATTTCCTTTTTTTCATAAATTTTCGTTGAACAGAGGGGTCAAATACCGCATTCTGTGTACAATATTATATGCTGCAGCCTGTAGATCTTGTGCCTCTTACTTTTCATACGTCACTTCGGGGTTAGCCAATCAGCTCACGAGTTTTAAGGAACGGTCCCAAAACCTCTACTTTTCCCCCTTTTTCGCCAAAACGAGACATAATTTTGACAATCGATTGGCAGATTCGTGATTGGAAGGCAAAACTAGATGGAAAGAGCACTCATTTTCTCTCTAATTTAGTCAACCTTTAAGCTCCTAATGGCGCCATCTTTTAACAGGATTTGAAGAGTGTCTATGCCTTTCATTTTCCCATCATGCCCCATTCTAGTTTGAAGAAGCTTAGAATGTACCGTGTAGGCAATTTTCCACATTTGCAAAGTGAAAAATAATAGCTTGAATTATATATAATTTGCCTATTATTCAAACAAGCAGTTTGTCAAAAAAAAAAGCATTAATTTTCAAATTATAATCTTAATTTAGCAGTCACTGTAAGATGGCGCTTCCAAAGTTTTACCAATTTAATGCCACTTTAAGCTACAGGTCACAGCAGTTACTGTATACACTCGATGATTAAAACAATTACATTCATCAAATTATGTATCTATTATAATATATATATTATCCTTAGTAGAAAGTAGGAAGATCTCTGAACCTTCTCGACAAGACGAACTATGTAGTTTGCAATAGTGGTCAATTAACAATGATATGAAACTGAAATATCTCAAAATGTTCGATCACGCAAATTACTTCTAGCAAAGGAGCCAGAGCAATTGTATTTAACGGAAATTGAACTAAAATATGTCTAATCTGTTAAGATGCTAGGACTGATACTACAGACATGACAGAATGACCTTAAATGGGACTCAAAAGATGTAACAAGAAACTGAAAGACTAAAATCATTCAACTTACCTTTGTGTGATCTAATTATCATATTTAAAGATTATAAGACCGATAGTAGTGCCCTCGCGTTTAAGGGGGGGGGGGGGGGGGGGGGGCTCTTACAAAGCAGCAAGTCTACCCCTTTGAGACAATCCAAAAGAGAGCACGCAGAATAATGCTGGGCAGGAACTAGACTTCATACACAAGTTGGCTTTAAAAACATGTGATCTCATTATTCTTGAAGAGAGAAGAAAACAGTTGTCTTGGATTCGCACATACACTTTAAAAAAAAACCCAGTTTGCATCAAAATGGCTTATGAAAAGGCAAGAATGCAACTACAAGCTGAGAAACAAAAAAGTATGTCCAGTACAAGTGCAAATCAATTTAAATAGTGAATAAATTTGATATACATGCATATTTATGTAATGCTTATTCTTTTATTAGAATCTAATTTATTTCATAAATTAAAAAAAATGTGTGTGTATTAAAATGTACACTTGCAACACTACTGAAATGGTCATCCTGGAGCAACCGTGGTAGCTTTCTCTATCATGGTTGCGCTAGTATCCAGGAGCTTTTTGCATTTTTGCGCTTCAAGCTCTTTTGTTGATACTTAATAAATTTTCATCATTTCCTGATGAAGGCCTCTGGCCGAAAATTTGAAAACTTTTCAGTCTCACAGAATCTTTCATTTACTTGTCTGCTACACCTACCTATCTATCTATCTATATATATATATATATATATTATACATTCATAAATATATATCAAAAATAGAATACACACGCACACACACACACACACACACACAAAGAGCGCGAAGCTCAAGAGCACTTTTGCGCTTCGCGCTCTTTTTGTTTGACACTTAAATTTCATCATTACCTGATGAAGGCCTATGGCCGAAAATTTTAAAAATTCTGAGTCTCACGGAATTTTGATTTACTTGTTTACTACTCATATATATATATATATATATATATATATATATATATATATATATATATATGTATAGTTTTAAACAATCATATCACAGGAACCTATACAACTATAGATCTACTCCCGCAGTAATATATACATGTATATATATATAAATCCAAGGTATTTCCCCCATACTTTACCTACCACAGTTATCTAATATTTTAGCATACCTGATGATTGTATCAAGCTGATAGCCTCCTATATAGCTTGGATCAGACAAAATATCGAGTAAAATATTATTTTATGCCATTTCATGTTCAGAATTCCAGAATACCATTCCACAATCTTTGGTAACATATGGGACATACCTTGGACTTGCCCATATATATAAAACGTATGGACATATTTCCCCCTAATTTAGTTGATGCAGAACTACAAAGCAAAGAGATTCGATCATACCAGTATGCCCTCCGAAGGAGGGCCTACAAAGGAAGTCTAGCGCCATCTTGTGTTATGGGCTTCATAGAGTACAAGCAATCGATGGGCGTAGATCTGTCCTCAGCAGTTGGTGATGATCGAACTTTGATGGCCGTCAGCATTGTGAAAACCTAGTGATAAAATGTCATACCAACTGCAGTTTCATGTGCATGAATATTATTATGATGACGATTAATAAAATTGTAACTGATTTATCATCACAATCAATATTTTCTTATTGGTAACACAAGTGATTATGGTTCTGATTTATCAGATTGAATTTAACAAAATATATATATTTTTGTGTTTTCATTGAAAAAAATAAACACAACATATGAACAAAAGAAGGCAACAAATGAATATCTGAGAAATCCACTATACAATACTGTATCATCATAGCAACTAAGCTATAACTACTCAATACTGAAAAAAACTTGCACTTGATTACAAGGGGGACGGGTAAAGTACCCAGCACAACACATCACAAAACGAAACAAAACAAAACAGCACTGCACAACACAACACAATGTCAATCCACTATTTTATTTACACGTCGTTAGTACAGTTGTTATCATCCGGATCTATAAACGGAAGGGATATTATTATAGGAATATACTACATGTGGTTATATGCCTTCGGCGTGATAATGTGGCAAGAGAAGCGAGAACATAAACAAATAAACATAATGTATAAGCAATGTATGCAGTTGGCGTAATACGTCTATATACGCGCTTTGCACTTCGCTTCTCAGCCGTTTGAATTATCGGCATCTTTGCCGTATACCTAGAGAAACAATAATCCTTTTAAGTATGAAGATACACCAACAACAGGGTGGCAAGAAGAAGGAGAAGAAGGAGAAGAGAAGAAGAGAAGAAGAGAAGAAGAGGAGAGAGAGGGGAGAGAGGGGAGTGAGGGGAGGGAAGGGGAGGGAAGGGGAGGGGAGGGGGAGGGGAGGGGGAGGGGAGGAAAGGGGAGGGAAGGGGAGGGAAGGGGAGAGAGGAGGAGGAGGGAGAGGGAAGAGGAGAGAGGAGGAGGAGGGAGAGGGAAGAGGAGAGAGGAGGAGGAGGGAGAGGTAAGAGGAGAGAGGAGGAGGAGGGAGAGGGAAGAGGAGAGAGGAGGAGGAGGGAGAGGGAAGAGGAGAGAGGAGGAGGAGGGAGAGGGAAGAGGAGAAGAGGAGGAGGAGGGAGAGGGAAGAGGAGGAGGGAGAGGGAAGAGGAGAGAGAAGGAGGAGGGAGAGGGAAGAGGAGAGAGGAGGAGGAGGGAGAGGGAAGAGGAGAGAGGAGGAGGAGGGAGAGGGAAGAGGAGAGAGGAGGAGGAGGGAGAGGGAAGGGGAGAGAGGAGGAGGAGGGAGAGCGAAGAGGAGAGAGGAGGAGGAGGGAGAGGGAAAGAGGAGGAGGAGGGAGAGGGAGAGAGAGAGAGGAGGAGGAGGGAGAGGGAAGAGGAGAGAGGAGGAGGAGGGAGAGGGAAGAGGAGAGAGGAGGAGGAGGGAGAGGGAAGAGGAGAGAGGAGGAGGAGGGAGAGGGAAGAGGAGAGAGGAGGAGGAGGAGGGAGAGGGAAGAGGAGAGAGTAGGAGGAGGAGAGAGGGAAGAGGAGGGAGATGCAAGCGAGCAAAGCGACTGAGATATTTTCACAGCACAGCAAGAATAAAAATTTATACTTCAGGGGTCTAGCCACCTAGGAGCTAAAAGTGAGCGAGCGAGCGCTCATCAGTTTAGTTCAGTGCGAATAATAAGTTAGCACATGAAATGTGAGCAACAATAGCGAGCGAGCGCTTTTCTAATGTGCTTGTTTTTCCTCTGCTTCGTCATCGTCTTTATCAATAACGGTAGAGTAATCCACTAGCGAATACTTTTGGGACGGGAGACAAAATCTGTTAGCGTCGACCCTAGCGCTACTATTTTTATTATCATTACATTGCTGTTATCTTTACTACACTGGTTTAGGAGGATATGTCATACAAACGAGCAAAGCGAACGAGCACCTTTTATTTTTCTTAAAAAAGGACAATGTCACATTTTCGTGCGTCTCTTGGGGCTTTGTTTCCCCGCTTCTTCGTTGCAAAATACTCAAATTAGAGCGAGCGCTTTTCGGGAGTGAAAACAAAAACATTTGAAATATTACAAATTCCTTTTACCACTATTTTGATAATGATTACAATGATAATTATAGAAATTATGATAATGCACACACACACGCAACATTCCTTGGTTATAGCAATGAGGTACTACGGGGACTACAACGCTCGATGGGCATCGAAAAACAATTTTTTGGGGTGTGTGTGTATGTGTGTGCATGCTATATCTAACTCAATTCCAAACCAGTTGATCTAAAGTTGGCCTAATCCCATCAGTCTAATGTAGTAATAATGCAGGGCATGAAGGGATAACTTACTCAACATTCAAAGGTTTGGATTTTCAGACTATCATGTCAATATCCACGCCGCCGTTTATCCCAAAGGTTAGGTTACGTTAGCTCCTTTATATCGCCAATTCCAGGCTTTCATAGGAATTTTCTCCACAAAATGTGAGATGCAAAATTTACCTTAGTCAGAATAACTGGACGAAACTGAATTAAACACATTCACAATATCAAAAATATATGGGCTACTCCCATGCGAATGAGAACTTTCCAGAACAATACTAAGTAGTAAAGGAGAAAATATTCGTAGAAACTGTACGGACTTGAATTGAAGCTACCTTGGGGTGATTTCCCCATATCTGATTGATACACGTCTGTAAAACAACCCAATTACATACTCACACACCCTCGCACACACCCTCGCACACACCACACGCTGCTCCTTGGATGGCCAGTTGATATGGAAGATTGCATAATCCATGCTTGCTTCATTTGACGGCTATAAATAAAAACTGCGACCGATTAGAACGCAACACTCTTGTCTTCCTTTCTCGTCAGGAAACTGAGCTGCGCTCATACCAGTACCACTACTACAAAAAATGGAGAATTCTTCAAGGGCTTCTTGGGATCTTTTTGTGGGGAAAGGGTTTAATCTCAGTGAGATCATTTCTTCGGCAAACAGGAATACCTCTCCATCCCTGCAACCGTCATCTGTGATATGGCCAGAATCATTGCCTGTATGGCCAACTTCATCTCGTCATGCTCCTACTAGGAGTCCTACTCCCACTATTACCAAGGAGTTATCACAGATTATTACAACTCCATCATCACCATCATCATGGCCAGAATTGATTGCCAGATCCAGCTATGTTGACTCCCCACCTGACATGCCTGAGAAGAACATGAACATGAACTTGAACTTGAAGTTGAAGAACAAGAAGCAATACCTCAATACGTATTGCGTGTTCTGTAAAAATAATAAAGAGACACTGAGTTTCTACAGCAGCCATGTTCTGAAAGACGACTACGGGAAAGTGCAATGCCCAGTTCTTAGGGCGTATCAATGCCCAATATGTGGGGCGAAGGGAGATAACTCCCACACCCTGAAATACTGCCCGGCTAACATGGCTAATGAGAAGACGAACTTGATGAAGTCACCATCATCATTCAGTCACAAGTCTCAGGATTGGTTGAACAGTTGAAGGTAAATTGAACTTATATCCTCTTCTGATGATTTTTCCCCCCTTTTTTGCAACAAGAATAAGTAAAAGCTAAAGCCGAGGCTTGTCATCATGCTTGTCCGAAAAAAATCTGACGTTTTGAATGGGTAATCGCTATAATCAGATAATCATAAATCATGAATAACTTGTGCCAAATTTAGATATATCTCTCTACCTGTCTACTAGCATGACTAGTCTCTACCTATAGTACCTGTATACCCGTACCCTCCAGGGAGCTCCGCCGAGGTGGCGGCCTAGCTAGCTCCCTCATGTCCCTGGACTCTGGAGTTGTTGTCATTTGGCAGCAGGAGGTCAAAATGCAAAATGATGATATTTCTATTTATTAAATAATAATTTACTTGATTCGGTTGAAAATATAAAATACCTTGGTGTAGCAATGGACAGATACTTAACGTGGTCGTTACATGTAAGAAATCGTTAAGAAAGTAGCAGGTACGATTGCCTGTATCAGAAGGATACGACACTATATTTCTCGTAATAATTTGATAACATTATACTATTCACTTATCTTACCACATTTAGATTATTGTGTTACAGTATGGGGAAATACGTCAAAACAAAATCTAAAAAAGTTGCAAAAATTGCAAAATAGGTATGCCATTGGTATGCATGATTGGTTCTCAGTGCTGAATACTAACTTCACCCCCCAAACATGCCAAAGTAGGCCTACGTTAATGAGTGAATTGAAATGGCAATCAGTAGAGGAAAGACCTAAATACCAGAAATGCATTATGATTTTAAAAATTATCAATGATTTATCACTACCTTATCTAAACTCATGTATTAGCAAAAGACCGATATCATATTCCACGCGTCTGGTTATGCTATATGAATAGTTCCTTATTTATACCGAAATGTAAACCAGGCTTTAAGATGAAAACCTTAGCATGCTTAGCGGTTTCAGGGGCTAAACTGTATAATAAATTGCCATGTAATATTCAAAATTGTAAATCTTTGCAAAGTTTCAAAAAACAAGTGCTCACTTTCCAGTTTCTCAAGTTATAATTATGCTATTCAGATAAATTGACCTTTTGTTTCTTCATTTCATTTCGGTTTCTTTTAGTTATTTTTGTTATCATGGTTATTGTATAATTCGTTATTTTCATTCAGTATTTACATGTATATCATGAATTTCTTTTCTTTTTATTGTAATGTTTGTTTTATAATTGTGTTCCCTCTGTTTATGAATTTTAAGAGTGGATTTTGAGTTGATTCACATGTATGTTTATTCTATTTGAATCTTTGTATATGTTCTGGTTTTTTAATCTTGTAAAATATGTACTGTACTTTTTATGTGAATGCAGGGCTCTTTGGAAGAGCTTCAAATGAGACTACCCTGTTGAAATAAAACTGAAATAAATAAATAAATACATAAATAAATAAATCATTTTGTCAGTATTTTATTTAAAGCTTATACTATATTTTTATGATACGAAATATCCTGAATATCAAATTTAAATCATTGAACATGTTGATCATGTTGATAAGTAATTGTTAACGTCTTAATGCTCTTCTAATCCATTAATAGTTTTGTTTATGATGGGAAAAGCTATTTAACTCGAGATACTTCGAACGAATCATGCTCGTCATGATTAAACTTGATAATCAATAAATACGTCAGTTGGTCTATCATGTCTATACGATCAGACGATACGTCAGACACAACCAGACTTGCATGTACCGATCGCTCCGCCGCGAATTCCCCGCATCGATCGCGGCGGAGTATCGTCGAGCAAGTTCCCTAGTCACTAAAGTCATGCTAGTAGACATAGAAATATTTAAAAACGTTCCCTCGTCATGCTCCTACAAAGTAATAGTGCATAGCGAGATATGATTTTCATTTCGTGTTGTTTATTTAACTCTCGTTGCATAAATATTCAAATTTATGTTTCTGCTCTCTTTTTTTTCATGTATTTATATTTATAATTCAGGCTCGAGGCATCTACCTCAGCATGCTCAGGCTCAAACATGTCAAGGCACCTATTCCCACTCGCGCCCATGAAAGTCTTCGATCATGGAAGCAGCATCCATAGAGAAACGGCATCTTTCACACCTAGCTAGATTAATCATCGTCACCGTGATCGTTCTAGAACAAGTTTTCTTTTGACCCGTCGACTTCTCATGCCCTGTCACATCAGAGTGTTTCACTACTTTGGATTTGACAGTGAGTTCTACGTCATGTCATGCATGTACTGTTTTGGAAGACGAATGCTGATATATGAAAGGAATTGAATCATCAATATTCACCTCTTACTCGTACTCGTAAAATTATACATTTTCAAACTAGTATTTTAGTATTAGTGAAGTTTTGAGTAAATCATTAGTTGCATGCGTTAAGCATGTCACCGTTTCTTAGTCATGTAAGTAAGCTAATTTTCAACACACACAAAAAAAGTCTGAAACCGTGAAATGATGAAGTTACCTTGAAAAGTCTTACACTAATTGATTTTTAAGCCAAACTATCCATTCAAGCTCTAGCAATTATTTCATTAGTATGGTTGATTATTATAAACCAACATCGCACTAACATGACTAAGAGTAAGATAAATTGGAGCATATATAAATTATGTACAGATAATCTGTCAAGATTGAAGAGCGCCATCAGCTCCAACAACAACAAGTACATAGGACATGTTGGAATCTTCTGAAAAAAACATTGTTAATCAGGTGAGTGTTAGATGTTTGTTCGCTTATTATTAATTAGAAGTTATACTTAATCATGTTAATGACTGATTATTTTCTAAGTAAGAGCAATTTTGTGTTATGAGGTTGTTCTGCTGTTGGCGTTGTAGAATCATCAGAATTATAACAGTTTGACGCAAGCATGTTGATACGCTGCGAAAAGTAATGCACGTATACGTTTAGCATTAAATTAGGGTATATTAATTCCAATACACAAATTTGCCATATGATAGCAAGGGTTCATAATTCCGAAAATGAAATAAGGTTCATAATTCCGAACATTTGAGGGCTCATTATTCTGAAGGTTCGTTATTCCGAAAATGCATTAAAGTTCCACATAACTTTTCGGAATAAAGAACCTTCGGAAATTTGGACCCTCTGGCCTCTTTCATTTTCAAAATAACGAACCGGCGTCGGAGTAACGAAAGTTCGGAAATACGAACCTTCGGAATTATGAACAGAATCTTCGGAAAAACGACATGTAACCGGAACGACAGATGCACGTGCACTTGACATTATGATTATTTATAAAGTTAGTCCATATTTTAAAACTCTTTCTAGTCCTATTTGGAATATGAGGGCATTTCAAGACCATTCTTTTTCATGTGACATTTCTACAATATTCTTCCACTTACTAGTACATGACATAGGAAAGAAAGGAATGAGAAAACTTGAAGAATTATTTTTCACCGTAACGAGAACTCAACCTTCTCTTTAACCCTTTCAGGACAGGAATTATTTTAAAGGCTAAATTGATCACATTTAGTTCTTCAAATTGGCAACACTAATATTTTTCTTTTAGTGCTACATGGTTCTAAAAATGTGTAATGTCTTTGAAAACAATATACAGGGCTACAAATTTTGTCGACAAGTTGAAAATTGCCAATTTTGATTTAAAAAAAAATGATTTTGAACCTCTCAATGTGTTGCCAATTTAAGGATTTTAAAGCTTATTCTCGTTTTTAAATTCCTGGCAACAAACACGATATGGTCTTGCAACAAAAATGGACATAGTATATGCTGAAAATTTTGCTTTTTCTACTCATGCATCTGGTATATTTTTTAGAGCTTTGAATCAAACGTTACTGAGCCAAACCACAAAATGTGGTCAATTGTCTTGAAAGGGTTAACGGATCATGCTGGAATGGTTGGTAACAAAAACAAAACAAAACAAAACAAAACACCAAACGGTTGTTCTGTATAATCGATCTGTTATACATGTATTTGTTTTCTTTTAGCAGTGGACAATTGGGACATAATGCAATCTCAACGAATTTGCGAGTAACATTTGTTATTTTCTTCTACTTACCACAAGTAAATAAGCAAGTCATTTACATGAAGGCTGGTCATGGCCCTTTAAAGTCCACCCTGGTATTTAATAACGAATGGGGTACCTGGGCCACACGAGTGGGTGGGGGGGGGGGGACTCAGGGGCAGCACCAGTTAAGTGCCCCAACCTTTGATTTTTCACCAAGTGAAAATTTTGCCCCGATAATTGCGCAGTGCAGTCGAGACTGCCCTGGGCATTTCCCTGGTTCTTCGTTTACTAAAATCAACTGAATACTCGGGTGGACTTTCCCATTAATACATTAAAATGAATGAATTTGCCATTTTGTATAATTAATGCGATAATCTGAATAAAAGATTCTAAGCCCCCCCCCCCCCCCCTCCAAACATACACATGCCCACCAAGTGGCATATCCAGGGTTCTCTGGCCGGGGGCACTGGGTTGAAGAAATTCTTGGGGCTACAAGTAAGGGCATATGTTTTATCATGGTCCCTCAGGTCCATGGTTTTATATACACTATAGGCCTTTCATGTGTACAATATGTATGCCAGATGAGGTTTACACTTTTGCGGGGGGCGTGCCCCTGAATCCGTCTCTGTCTCCTCTTTATATAGGCCTGGCTATAGCAAATGTTTTGTGATATGAATAATTTTTGATTCATCCTAATATCTCAGTCATCGTTACAATGCTTCCAACTATGCACGGGTGTAGACACGCATAATTATCCATTTTTAATGGGGGATGATCTATTCATCATCCCCCCACTAACAATAGAAAGCGTGTTCGTATCTACGCCACTGCAACTATGAAACTGAAGGCTACTTTATTCTGAATGTATTTGCCAGTTTTCTGTTTAATCATTATTGCACAACGGAATTTTATCATCTGTTAACGGAATATTATCATTTGTTTTGTTTTTGTGGTAGTTTTTCTTTTTTATTTTTTTTACATTTTTTTATTTTTTTTTGGGGGGGGGGGGGATTTTTTTGTAATGTGCTGAAAACTTGCTGTTTCAGAGGCGACCCTTCCAAATTTAATACTTTACATTTGTCTTGCTTTGGTATTCTTGTTTGTCATTTTCTAAAATGTTTTTTAAATAAATTGCTGAACCATTTTCTATATTTGTAAGTGACGCTATTTTCCCGTACTACAAAGTTAAGAGGCTAAAATAAACATTAACTTCATATTTGTGCTTCCAATTTTGACACAAGATGGTGCTTTTTTACAGGATTTCGATAAAAGAAATAGTGTATGTAGTGTAATATAAAAGTGAAATCATAAACGTTGTATATATTATATGTTTATAATTATTCTTTATATAAAAAGATAATGTTCGCACATGATATGTAATTTATTAGTGACTATTTATTTTTGTAATCTTCCGTCCTGCTGTGTACCTTCAAGTTTATAATTATAGTGTCCATGATGTGATGGGTAAGTGCAGTGATTGCGTGTTAAATCTTAAATGATAGGATGAGGAGAAAGAGTATGATGATGATAATGGTGATGGTGGTGATGATGATGTTGGTGGTGGTGATGGTGGTGGTTATGATGATGATGATGATGATGGTGGTGATGGTGGTGATGATGGTGATGGTGATGATGGTGGTGATGATGATGATGGTGGTGATGGTGGTGGTGATGATGATGATGATGATGATGGTGGTGGTGATGGTGGTGATGGTGGTGATGGTGGTGATGATGATGATGGTGGTGATGATGATGATGATGATGGTGGTGGTGATGGTGGTGATGGTGGTGGTGGTGATGATGATGATGATGGTGGTGATGGTGGTGATGGTTAGTTTGCAAGCACAAACCCTAGTCAGTCGTAAAAGAGAGTCTGCGCTGTAAGACTACCATAGGCCATGTACTGTAGCTGCTCCTGACCACTGACCTCTAGGTCAGTGCTCCTGACACGACCAGAAGGTAGCTGAATTAGGCTTCTCTCAAGACACAATGATTTTCTGATAAAGCGTCAAATTAGGGTCTGCGCTTGCAGACTATAGGTGATGGTGGTGATGGTGGTGATGATGGTGATGGTGGTGGTGGTGATGATGGTGGTGATGGTGGTGGTGGTGGTGGTGGTGATGGTGATGAAAATGACGAATAATTAATCAATTGGTAATTATTATACAATAGCAGTGATGGAGTGATTGATAGATTGAAGATGATACTGCTAGTGATTGATTGATTGTTTGATTAAATGATTGATGTATTGGTCGACTTATTGATTTGGTGATTGATCACGCAAATACGATGATGCTAGTGATCGACTGACTGATTGACTTTTGATTAACTGTGAATTGATTGATAGTTTGATTGCTGATGATAATGATCATATAACTGACGATGATGATGTCGATGACGATGAAGATATTGATTAAATATGAAGATAATGTTATAGAATTGATGTTGTTGGTGTAAATTAAAATGACACGGATGCATTGTAAAATTAGTGAATGATGAATCAATTATGAATGGTGAGCGCGGGTGCTGTGAATATGGTGGATGACGATTACGATATCAATTACCAACGTGATAACCGATCGATGAAGACATATGTGATCAGGTGATGAAGAGGTCGATTTGTCGATTTACGATCATTAGATTGACAAAATCAGAGATAACAAGAGAGAGGGGGAGGCAGAGAGAGAGAGAGAGAGAGAGAGAAAGGCGGGGCAGGGAATAACTATGAAACTGAAATAACATCATTTAAAAGGGAAATTAAAAAAAAAAATTTAAGAAATTTTGGCTAAACGGATGAAGTGAGAATAAGCCGGGAAAGACTGCAACCTACTTTGAAAACATGAGATCATATTAAGGCCCTCTGTTATGATAACCAAGAATGCAGAGTAACTTGTGAAAGTGGGTTTTTCCATCTTCCTAAAAGGCGTACATTTTCGGGGGGGGGGGGGGGGGGAGGCTGGCACCTCTTGCCCGAATATCAACTTTCCAGTTACTTAATGTTTTCAGCAGGCGAGGCGAGTACACTAAAAGGACCATATTCGGGCAGCTCGCAAAAGTTATAATAAAAGTACCATGCATACTCGGCCATCTCACTGCCCGAACATAAAGGATTTTCGGGCATCGATCTCGCTGCCCGAATATGAGGATGACGCTGCCCTAAGAAATATGAGGATATTTGACCACCTTGCTCCCCACATAAGGGGTGATGGTTTCCCCAGTACTGGAAGTTTACAGCGGGGCTGCAGCTCCCCCGCCCCACCCGCGCCTAGTACACATCTTTTTTTCCCCTATTACGCTTCCGTCATATAACACAAACACATTACAAAATTAATACATAGTCTACATATTAATGTAGACTGTTCTTTGATTAATGCATAAGCGCTTCTTCAAGATAGTGCATCCTTTTGTGTTGACAACAGAGAGGAGAGCTCATTTGAATAAAAGCAGAAAAATGAGAGAAACAAATTAGTGCAAGTTTGAGCAAAATCCGATAAGAAATAAGAAAGTTATGCATTTTAAAAGTTGTAAGCAACCAAACACAAATTGGCAACTCCGTGACGTTTCTTGCGAGCTCCTCTCCCCATGCTCCCATTTGCTCTGTACAGAAAATTTCATAAATTTTCGTTTTCTTGGTTTTTGATGAAGGAATAGATTCGTTTAATACAGGTTTTGTCTAAAAAAACATATGAGCAATGATTATATCTATAGTGCATGTTTAATTGAATATTTTCTTCAGAGAAAATGAAAATTAATAAATTTTGGGGTACAGGGCAAATGGGAGAGGAGCTCGCAAGTTGCCAATTTGTGTTTGATTGATTACAACTTCAATAATTCATAACTTTATTAATTTTCTTATCTCATTTTGCTCAAACCTTCACTGATCTGGTTCTTTAAATTTTCTGCTTCTTTTAAAACCAACTTGTAATCAGGGTGGACTGCCCCTTTAATTGCCTTGTTTAATAAAATAAGTCCATGAAAGGTCACACAATCAACTACAAAATGCTCAGATTCTCAAATTTTCCCTGACATGATCCCATGTTTGGATTTTGTCTGATTTTACTCGAATCACAAATTTATATCTGTGTTGTTTTTTTTTAATTTCTGCAGTGAAATCACACACTCTCTTTTCTCCACGCTTTCCCGCCTTTTTATTTGCCCAAAATGTATATATCAAATTTCTCGCGTCGGTCACCGAAGGATCCAGTTAGCGGTAGATGTACAAACATCTCATTTGTCAATATTTCGCTGTTTACATTATTCCGGGCAATTAAAAATAAATCAATCACCTACATATTCCAGCCCTAATTTGGAGACGCTAGGAGAAGGTCACTGGACTCGTAAAAACCTTTAACACTGTGAAGGGGGACATAAATCAACCATTTTGGAGTAGAACTTACTTTTGAAGTTATGATACTCGAACCTCCACGGAAAGGCCACCCAAGTAATATGGTCGTCAATGGCAGGTTTGCATCGACAAGAGTCTATTACTAATTTTGATCTCATGTATATGGTGTGGAACATGGTTTTCAAAAATTCCGTGTCAGTCCTGTCAGTTTGTATACTATTAGCATTTTTTCTTCCCTGCAGCAGCATCATCAGATGGAGCTATATAGATTCCCTCTACCATGTCTATAGAAAGAGTTACCACATGGATGGCCGATGGGGAAACAAAATGACTAGTAATTCTTTATATTTATAACATACCTAGGCGTTTATCGCACCTGAATATAAATGTTGAAATTCAAATCAAGGATTGTCATGACTTTTCAAATAAAGGGACTCTGTAGAGCAGGCGTCCTCCGACCCTCACCCACGAAAATTTGGAGTGGGTCTGCAGAACGCAGGGCTGGCCAATACTTTCCTCCTTCTCCCGTCCCCGGTCCGCGGACTCGATCCTCTTCCCCTGTTGATCGGTTTCTGGATACGCCATTACTTCAACAAATTCAATGCGGCTATGGTGCTTGTCCTGTGTTTAATATCAAAGATTTGAAATTCTTCTTTCGCTATGATGATGTTTTATATATTTTTATACAAGTACAAAACGTAATATATTACGGACTACGCCATGTTGCTAAAACGTCAGAGCTTTCGCGCTTCGCGCGGGAAGGGGGGAATTCCCCCCTCCCTGCACCAACCCCTGTCACATACAGTGCAGTATTGGGTCCAAATAACCGAAAAGCAGTCAGGGCGTCGAACTATAACTTTCCGCTTTAAAAATTTGTTACGAGCTGTTTATCTTTCCCTCAAATTTGCTAAAACGTCAGAGCTTTCGCGCTTCGCGCTGGAAGGGGGAAAATCCCCCTCCCTGCACAAATTACAGTGCAGTATTACGTCCAAATAACTGAAAAGCAGACAGGACGTCGAACTATATCTTTCCGCCTAAAAAAATGTTTGTTATGAGCCGTTTATCTTTGCTAAAAACGTCGGAGCTTTGGCGCTTCGCGCGGGAAGGGGGAAACCCCCCTTCCCTGCACCCATCCCTGTCACATATAGTGCAATATTGCGTCCAAATAACTGAAAAGCAGCCGCGGCGTCGAACTTTAACTTTCCGCCTTAAAAAATTGTTACGAGCTGTTTATCTTTCCCTCAAATTTGCTAAAACGTCAGAGCTTTCGCGCTTCGCGCGGAAAGGGGGAAAACGCCCCCTCCCTGCACCGACCCCTGTCACATACAGTGCAGTATTTCGTCCAAATAACCGAAAAGCAGTCAGGGCGTCGAACTTTAACTTTCCGCCTTAAAAAATTATTACGAGCTGTTTACCTTTCCCTCAAATTTGCTAAAACTCCCACTCCCTGCACCCATCACCAATTTAGCACTCTTCGCGTGCCCCACAACCGCCCCCCTCCCTAAAATGAAATCCTGGCTATGCGATTGGATCCTTCACGTCTGCCCCCCCCCCCCCCTATTGAAAAATCCTGTCTACGCCTGTGACTTTACCTAACCTAAACTAAAGCCCAATTACAACAATATCCCTAAGGCCTGAAGCTACCTTTGACCAATGAGTTATCACTCCTTATAACTCCTTGCTTTGACGAAATAAAGCCGCAGCAATTGTCGCAGTCCAGAGCGCGCATATTTTTTCTTTTACATGACTGTTCTGCCATTTTCGCGAAAAAAATCATACAAGTGTATGTCTAAGAAGTCAGCGCATATATGACATTTTAAAAGAAAATTGATATTGAAAAAAAATGTGTCTCTTGATATAATGTGAATGTAGCTGGGCAACAGCTGCAGCTTAGGTATATGCGCTTGAAGTTCCGCTACAGAAGAGTAAAGATCTAAATCGATTAGCGACGTGAAGTCATACAAGTATAGGACTTCTATATTTTTCTTCAAAATCATTGTTTGCTTGCAACAAAGTGAAAATCTGACGAGAAATGTGACATTCATTTTATTTTTATCCATTACTACTGCAATATTACGCAACATTTGTAGACAACAACTGGTTTGGAAACCTTATAAAAAATTCTCAAATTAATTTTTCATCAGTTTTTAAAGATTTTGCAAGTTTTGAGGGATGGTTTGTAAAACGATCTGCTCTCTGTAATAACATTGTCCATGATAAATGAACATGATTCTCATGATTCATGTTTTTTTGAAAAATGCTGTGAACCTTCACGAAGGTAAATCTGCTGAAATTTCTTGGGAATTACTTGTTTGGAATCACTGAATAAACTTGTTCGCTGAAGGCCACAATCCTTTTTCCCCCAGCAACTCTTCCCAGCTCTTTGCTTATCATGCACGAATGACTCTGCTAATGGAGTTGCGATCTAAATAGGCTATTGATTAGAGAAGCCGACATGTTACGTAATCTGCCCAAGGGCGCTCAGGTGCAATGACAGGGCGGTGGGAAACCTGTTGGGCTGAACATGAACCTGTTTATTTTATTTTCTTGATGGAACGCAAGAAAAAGACAATAGAGAGAAAACAGAAAAAGAGAAAGGGAAACAAGAGAGATAGATAGAGAGAGAGGGGGTTGGAAAGAGAGAGAGAGGCAGAGAGAGAGAGGGGGGATAGGAAAGGGAGATGAGAGAGATAGGAAGGAGTGAGTGAAATGGAGAAAGAAAAAGAGAGAGAGAGAGAGAGAAAGAATGGGGAACAAAAGAAAAGAGAGATATACATAATTTGAAGGAAGCAACCAAAAAAAAATAGAGGAGTATATATAATGGAATTAAAACAAGAGAAATTGATAGGGGAGTAAAAGAGAGAGGAAGAATATGGAAGGATGAAGAGAGAGTGATAGAGAGGGAGATAAAATAAGAGAGAGATGAGTAAGAGAGGGTAGGGGCAGTGGCGGCACCAGGATTTTTAAAGTGGGGAGGGGGGGGGGGGAATGGGGGGCAAAAGAAAATGTTGAGGGGCAAGGGCGGACAACAAAAATTGAGTGTACATCACAAAATCAAGCGCGAGTGGGTAGGGTCCAGGGAATCACCTTGTTTCCGTTTTCTTTCTTTTTCCTTCTTTTCTCCATTCCTTTTTCACTTTTTTCTTTCCTTTTCTTTTCTTTCTCATTTTCCACCCTTTTAATTTTTTCACTCCGAAAATTATTATTATTTTTTTTTTTTTTTTTTTTTGGGGGGGGGGCAACTGGGGTGGCAAAGCTTCTGACTGGGGGGGGGGGGGCAAATGCCCCCATGCACCCCCCCCCCCCCCGGTGCCGCCACTGGGTAGGGGAGAGAGAGAGAGAGAGAGAGAGATGGGGTGTGTTTGTGTGTGTTTGTGTGGATTATTTGTGTGGATTATAAAATTGTGTCTAAAATACTAGCAAGCAGGTTTAAAAAGTTTTAGATGAGGTAATTCATACAGATCAAGTAGGCTATATGAAAGGAAGGATATAGGAGAAGCAGTAAGATTAATAGACGATGTCATATTCCATTCGTCTACATTTACTATAAACGCTTTTTTATGCCTCCGCCCACCATAGGTGGTGCCGGAGGCATTATGTGCGTCGGGCTTTATACTAGTGTCATTACTTGTTTCTATGACCAAAATGAATAAATAGGGAGATATGGGGCAGCCCTGAGAGATCCTTCTTTCCATATTAACAGCCTTAGTCAGATATCCATAATTGACAACATATCTTTTTGTACCAGAATATATTGTACGAATCCAATTAATAAAATTATCACCAAAATTAAATCTTTTTATCACTCCTAGCAAAAAATCATGGTCGACAATATCGAATGCTTTCTAGATATCTTAAAGGATTGCACAATTCAATTGTTTCCAATGTTCCTTCCTTTAAAAACCCAGATTGATCGGAATGAATTAAATGCAACAGAGATTTGTTGAGGCGATTTTGCAGCGTTTGGGTTAAAATCTTATAATCACAGTCAGCAGAGATATCGGTCTAAAGTTTTTCAAATAAAGAATATACTTGTCTTTCTTTGGAATTAAGGTAATAACGCCATTACCTTGGGAAAGAGATACATGTATTAGCCATTTTGCAAGGAGAAATTGAATGAATTCAAGAGCATATCAGAAATGTCTTTCCAAAAGACAACACAAAATTCTACAGGCAATCCATCAAAACCTGGTGATTTGTTGTGTTTCATTGAAATAAGAGGTCGTTCCACAATGTTTATCAATCTTATCCAGTTGGGTTATTTCAGTAGAGTCTAATAAAACTTTCCATAAACTCCATATTAGCATCACCATTCTGTTTTCTATATAATATTTTTTAATTTTTTTTTTTCAGTGGAGGTTTCCTATGCGAATTGTTATCATGTTCTTATCATTCTCTCTGACTCCTTGCTCTGATAGCCCAAACACTGACCACTCCAGCAATGTCTGTCATCAAGTCCGATAAATTCTTATCAGGAAATCTGAGGATGATATACCGCGCCGCCCAAAATGGCGCCAAGTCGTGATCACCGACCTGAATCGTAACACACACCACGGCGGCGATCAGAAGACAATTACCCAATTATGCTCAATTTTGTTGACGTGTGAAACGTTTCGCGTCGGTGGTCGTGTGTGGCAGAATGCTAATGTTATCATTGATAAATTATGACTGGGATTACAGTGGTGTGAAGTGTGTGTGTGTGAGAGAGAGAGAGAGAGAGGGGGGGGGTAGGGTGAAAGCAGTGGCATCTCTCCAAGGGGGCAGGAGCATATTCGCTGGGCGTCACTAAAAGGGACGCAAAAGAGGGACAGAAAAGGGGAGATAAGGCAGAAATTTACGTTTAGATGCGCCCCAAATCAAGGGTAATAAAGTTCCTTTTCAAATAGCAGAAATATTCAAACTGTGAAAGAAACTGACGGTAACACTCGGTTGCAGTGCTCCTTTATGTTTTCCTACATGGGTAAAATGCATAAAAGTTTGCTGTTATTCGATTCTTTTTTTAGAAGGTTACAAAAAAATTCATCTCTCGGTCGCTTTGCTTCCTCGTTTTGCTCCTTCGTATTCGTTTGTCAGTTATGTGTCACACTTTGGCTACCAGTAGGCCTACCTGGTTAAATGCATAAAAAATAGTACCATTATGTCCATAGTACCATTCTTTCTGATTTCATATAAAGTTGGAATCGATCTATATTTTGTGCTTAGAGCTTTGAGCTTTTTAAACTTATAACTTGGGCTAGTCTGCAAGCACAGACCCTAATTTGACACTTTATCAGGAAATCATTTTGTCCTGGGAGAAGCCTAGCCCAGCTACCTACTGGTTGTGTCAGGAGCAGCTATATAATAGTACATGGCCTATGATAGTCTTATAGTGCAGACACTCTTTTACGACTGTCCAGGGTTGTGCCTGCAAACTAAACTTGGACGCAATTTTTTTATGCACGGGTGCCACATGGGAGATCCACAACTATTGGACTTTGAAAGTCCTTGCTGGCAAATATCAAAATGTCACCACATGTATATTTTCAAAAGTTAAAGAGGAGATTGGGTTCTAGTGAAGGTGAAAATAAAGCGTGTGATTTCTCATTCTTTTTCTTCCACTTTAGAATTTCAAGGTAGAGAACTATAGCTATGTTAAATGAAAAGGACTACTCTTGAAGTTCTCTTATATTTCAGATATGACTAGAAATAGTCATATTTGACTCATATCAGATTTTGAACCAAAATCTGATGCTATTTGTTTCATGTACGTATATAATTATGTGGCAAGTGCTTTTGTCTCTTTGTGATTTTCAGCATCTGAGTGAGTTTGTTAATTTTGATGGTTCGAACACCTCATCATGATACACAATTTGTTCCTATATAATCTCCAACATAATCGACCATTTAAATATAACGTCCAGATAGCTTCTTTTCACAATTAGTCCAGTAGAAGTTTTTGAGACCTGGAAAAGTTGTTAAGTACAAGGTTTTTTTGTTGATTCGTATTCTAGATGGGTATTGAGGTAAATTCAGCTTGGTTGCCACCTTGGCAACCTTGAGCAATTTTTTTTATTAGCCTAATTAGCATAATCATCTAATTAGCATATATGCAATATATAATATGTTGCTAATCTTAACCCAGAAAGCCTGAAAATATATATAATACAACTTTTCTAGGGGTTTCTATGACGAGGAATTCATTTATGACATCGGTTTTTATTTTTAAGTAATGTAATTGTCGTGAATAGCATAATTAGCATAATGAGCTAATTAGCATATGTGCATTATATGGACTTCTTTGTCATTGTTTATCCAGGAAGCCTGAAAACAAAAATAATACAACTTTTCTGTGGTTTTTCTATGACGAGGAATTTATTTATGACGCCATTTTTTATTTTTAAGTAATGTAATTGTCGTGAATAGCATAATTAGCATAATGAGCTACTTAGCATATGTGCAATATATGGACTTCTTCGTCATTATTTATCCAGGAAGCCTGAAAACAAAAATAATACAACTTTTCTAGGGTTTTCTATGACGAGGAATTCATTTATGACACCAGTTTTTATTTTTAAGTAATGCAATTGTCATAAATAGCATAATTAGCATAATTAGCTAATTAGCATATGTGCAATATGTAAACTTCTTTGTCATTATCTAGAAAGCCTAAAAATGGTGCAATGCAACATTTTAAAACAGTTTTTAAAGACAACAAATTAGTTTATGAGAAGATGTTCCATGTAAATGTAGTATAATTAGCCTAATTATCATACAGGTTGTAATAAATGAATTTTCATATTTGCATTTATTGATATAGTTAATCCAGAAAATTTTGGGATGACAGATTTAATGTGTTTACATTTTTATAATGACCAATATTTACCTCAGAGGGCAACCATGTTCAATGTGGCAAAGGATTCTAACTTTGTAAATTCATTCCCTACGCATATGAGTAGAAACACTATACCTTAGACTGCCATGTACTATGCCCAGACAATACATGTATACAACAAATTCTCTTAATTCTGTCCCAGACACCTATAAACTCAAAGAAGAAAAAGAACGAAAGAACAAAATTCTAAATATACTTTACCATCATTACCATCTTTCAGTCGACCCAAACATTTTCTTTATATATTTAATAACTTACTGGTCTCTGTCATGACTGTTCATTCTCTTATCACTGGTACAGTGGGAAATTACAAATGAATACCTACGTATTCTGTCCTGTCAGAGAGAAATTCAAGAGGCCACTAGGCAATTGCCTGATTAATATGCTAATTATGCTAATAAGGGTAATTATTATTCGTGTCAACATGGTCGGTCATAATAAAAATGTATACACATTAAATCTGTCATCCCAGAATTTTCTGGACTAACTACAATATATCAATAAATGCAAATATGCGAATTTACTTATTATGTTAATTGGGCTACTTATACTACATCTGCATGGAATGTCTTTTCAACATATTTGTTGTCTTTAAAAGGTGTTTTCAGGCTTTCTAGATAAACAATGACAAATAAGTCTACATGTTGCTCCTATATAGCGCATTTGATACCATAGATCAGTCTTGCTTTTTTATTGGAAACGCTAAAGGTCTGCTTTGACATTGATGATGCTCTCAGATGGAGTGAGTCATATTTGGCAGATAGACATCAAAAGATCAAGATTGATGATGCTGTCTCTGATTCTTTATAGAGCCCTTCGGGGTCCCACAAGGTTCTCGGTTGGGCCCTATGTTATTTACTCTGTACCCTATGTATATGCTTAAGAGCAAAGCGTCTCATAGAAGCATGTGTCAGTTATATACGTGAATGGATGCTGCAAAACAAACTCATGCTAAATTACAGTAAAACTGAATTGTTGCTCGTTGGCACATCTAAACGGGTATCCAAACTTGATTTCGATTGGATATTTGTTGGAAGTTCTGTCATAAAACCATCCATGAATGCTAGAAATCTGGTAGTGCATTTTGACAGTCATTTGAATATGGAAGCACACATTACCAATGTATGTATATCATCATATTGCATTGTATATAATATCAGACATATTAGAAAATATATTGATCAGGGTAGCATGAAAACAACTGCTCATGCATGCATCACTAGTAAGTTACATCATTGTAATGGATTATTGTATGGACTCCCTGACTCTCAAATAGGACGACTGCAGCAGGTCCAAAACCTTTGTGCAAGACCAATTTGTGGATACTCCAAAATTCTCAAGGATCACCCCTGTTTTGAGAGATCTGCACTGGCTACCAGTGCGACAAAGAATATATTTTTAAAGTCATGTTGATTGTCTATAAAGCTCTAATTGGTCAAGCCCCTAAATATTTTGTAGATCTGTTACAACTCAAAGCTTGCAAACATACCCTCACCCTGCACAGTTCTCGAGATACTTTAATACTGCCAACCCCATCATATAAAACAAAAATAACCTTAGGAGATCAAGCATTTGTCTGCACAGCCCCCAAATTGTGGAACAACTTACCATTAGAAATCAGGAAATCCCCAACTGTAAATACTTTCAGATAAAAATTACAAACATATCTTTTCATTTAATTACTCCTCTTAGTTATCAGTACATCAGGAGCTCTTGCAGCACGGTAGAATATACTGGGCGTTAAAAAAAAGGAAAACCAACTTTGAAAATTATACGAGTGCATGGACTAAATATTTACCGGAGTTTAATTTCATATCATATGAAAGAGTAATTAATTCGCTTTCCAATGGTAACTTGTTTAGGTTTCCACAGTCAAGCATCAGTGAACACCACTGTCTTCAAAATTCTGTGCAAAATTCCAGTTGGTTCACTTTCTTGTAAAACGCAATAGGCATGGTTTGGGTTGAATGGCTTTGTCAACTAGCTTGGTAGCTCTTTATCTGTTTATGGCCATCCGTTAGTAAGCAAATCTCATAATGATTAATTTTACGCCTTAACAAAGGGTCTTATGAACTTCGCAAAGCACGGAACGAGTTGTTAGTCATAACCTTATGACCAAGCGGCAGCGAGATCTTCCGAAAACACAGAAAACGTCTTCGTTTGTCTTGAGTGCCGCAGGAGTCTCCGTCAATTTTCAACTAAAGGTGAATTTTTTTTAAATCAGCAAAGTGAAATCTTCAACCACACGCATGAGTTTTTGATTTTCCTTATTTATACTCTTTGTTTTTGATTTGCAATTCTTAGTGATATTGCAATCCTTTTGGTTCGCACTGGTTTTTTTGGCATGCACCCTTGTTAAAATTCACCGATACTGTCTTCTTTGCAAAATGATTTCTATCTGAAAAGGGTTTTATAAAGCAAAAATCCTGAATCACGGGTGAATAACATCTCATTAACACAAATTTGAAAAATATGCACAATGGGGATTGGAGCAACCAGGCTATTTCACAAAAGGCATCTCCTTAACATCATGCCTATTGTGTTTTACAAGAAAGTGAACCAACTAGATTTTCGCACAAAATGTTGTAGACAATGGTGTTCAATGACCCTGGAAACCTCAACAACTTACCATTGGAAATATGAACTACTCTTTCATATGGTATGGATTTCATTGTTGGTAAACATATAGTTCATTTACAGGAATTTTGCAAAGTTGAGTTTCCTTTTTTTGAAACGCCCAGTATATACATAATTTCTGTACTTTATGAATTATTATTTTTATTATTATCATATTATTATTGTTGCATATATGCTAATTACGTCAATTACATTACTTCGAAATGAAAAAAAAAATGGTGTTATAAATAAATTCCTCATCATAGAAAACCCTAGAAAAGTTGTATTATTCATGTTTTGGACTTCTGGATAAACAATGGCAAAGAATTCCATATATTGCACATATGCTAATTAGCTCTTTATTAGATCATTATGCTTATTATGCTAATTACATCAATAAAATTGCGTTACTTGAAATTAAAAACTGGTGTCATAAATGAATTCCTCGTCACAGAAAACCCTAGAAAAGTTGTATTATTTATGTTTTCAGGCTTTCTGGATAAACAATGGCAAAGAGTTCCAAATATTGTACATATGCTAATTAGCTCATTATGCTTATTATGCTAATTACATCAATTGTGTTACTTGAAATTAAAAACTGGTTACATAAATGAATTCCTCGTCACAGAAAACCGTAGAAAAGTTGTATTATTTATGTTTTCAGGCTTTCTGGATAAGCAATGACAAAGAATTCCATATATTGCACACATGCTAATTAACTCATTATTAGCTCATTATGCTTATTATGCCAATTACGTCAATTGCGTTACTTGAAATTAAAAACTGGTGTCATAAATGAATTCCTCGTCACAGAAAACCCTAGAAAAGTTGTATTTTTTATGTTTTCAGGCTTTCTGGATAAACAATGACAAAGAATTCCATATATTGCACATATGCTAATGAGCTCATTATGCTAATTATGCTATTTATGTCAATTGCATTACTTAAAAATAAAAATTGATGTCATAAATGAATTCCTCGTCATAAAAACCCCTAGAAAAGTTGTATTATTCATGTTTTCAGCCTTTCTGGATTAAGATTAGCAACATATTACTTATTGCACATATGCTAATTAGATGATTATGCTAATTAGGCTAATTAAAAAAATTGCTCAAGGTTGCCAAGGTGGCAACCAAGCTGAATTTACTTCAATACCCATCTAGAACACAAATCAACAAAAAAACCTTGTACTTAACAACTTTTCCAGGTCATGTACATGGTATATGGTACCGTCTTCTGGACTAAATGCAATTTCATGAGCAGTTCTTCGTTTCATTCAATTCATCTAACAGTGTCTTTAAGGTGAACTCTGAGCGCTGGAATCTGGTGTTTGTCACATCAAATAAACAACAACGAGCATTTGTTTCGGTAATGTGTCAAACCAAACAAACTGCAGAAGGAAGTAGGAGAATCGAATTCTTATCCGAAGCTGTGACATCTCAATTTGCAGCACCTGATAACTAACTATTACCTGTTGAAATAAGTTTCCAATTTCTTGGAATTTTACTCTTCAACATACCATCCATCAGATTCTTCACTGTGCACTTCTCTTTACAGACATGTAATAAAAGAATATTGAAACAAACTATAATTTAAGATAAAATCATTCACATTGCATACGATATATATTTTAGTTTTATTGATTTCATGTTATATATCATGCTAAATGTTTGTTTATAATGTACATACATGTACATGTATTTGAACAGAGGCTCTACATGTACATCTCACTAGCAGAATTTGCTATTTCCGTAGAGTCCTTTTACCAAACAAGTGTAAAACAACTCTCTCATGTGTATTTTAACTTGTTTGTTTTTGGTAATAAACTCATTCATTCATTCATTCATTCAATTTAAACATAATCTCCATCACCTACCAACTGCGACTGGATTTTGAAAGAAACTACATGCAGTGCATGATATAGATTTTCCTTATTTCTATTTTTTATTATAAGTTGTGTCAGACTTGCCCCATATGATTATGAATATCAATACTGCAGAATTGTCATACCTTCCAGAATCAGTCGGAGAAAATACTATGATCAGCTATCAGTCGGTATAAAATAGTCAGTCGTACAACTGGGGAGCGTTTCATCAAGTGTTTTGTCAGTGTTTTTTACCGACAACTGTTATAAGCTCCTGAAATCCTTGCATCTGATTGGCTGAGAGCAAAATTTTCGGTAAAAATCACTGACAAAACACTTGATGAAACGCTCCCCAGGCATCAAGGAGTTATCACAGAACTGGTATGATGTCACTGTATTCGCTGCACATTGGGACATTTCTCCGACTGGGAAGAAGGGGCGGGCCGCATGGTCATGGGTATTTTATGAAGTTTTTAGCACGGGGAGCTTATTCTGCGAGCAAAGACCCTTATTTGACACTTTATTAGAAACATTTTGTGTCTTGAGAGAAGCCTAACCCAGGTTCCTACCACTGAACTCTATGACCACTCATAGAGTTCCTACTGGTCGTGTCAAAATAGGAGCAGCTATTAGTCCAGGGCCTATGGTAGTCTCAGTTCAGACCCTATATTACGCTTATCGACTGACTAAGGGTTTGTGCCTCAAACTACGGGCCACTCGCGGAAAAAAGGAGAGGAAAAATATGTGAAAACTGTGCTCTAGGGCACACATGAGAAATTCATCCGCTGCCGATTATTTTGGGACTAGCGTATTTAAGTAGATTGATTGATTGATTGATTGATTTTATTTGCCAAGCATTCAGAACATAACAAATTTGTACATAGTAGAATAACAAATTAGCAAGCTTGAACAGGATAACCCACGAAAGCTCGAAAGCTTATTTCCAGTGGGGTCCTCTTGTATGAATAAAATAATTATTGAGTTAGAACATATTTATATATATTTACACGTTGAGGAATAAATAAGGAAAAATAAATCATAAAAATAATAGTGATAAATATATACAAAGTTAGAATGAGAGGAAAAGAAAGAAAAGAGCAGGAAGAAAAAAGAAGGAAAAAGAGGCGATCACGAAGTTAGAAGAGGAAGAAATGGAGAGAGAGAGAGAGAGAGAGAAGGAAACGAAGATGAGAATGGAAAAAAAAAAACTACGTTAAATCTTTCATCATGTTAAAACTATATAAATATATACAATAAACAGCATATTAGCCTGCATGTGAAAAGAAAATGGTCCGTATTCAGGATATTTTACCTAGATGTAACATAATCATTTGCTTCTTCTCTCTGACTCTCTAGTGAAAGATATTCTTTCAATTTCCTCTTAAAATTAACAAAGTTATCTATTCCTTTTATGTCATTAGGCAGAGAATTCCAATGCTTTATGGCAGTATAATAAAACGAATTACCAACACTGCCTACTCTTTCTGGTAAGTTAAAATTGAAACGGCTGTTTCTTGTATGATGACTATGTAAATTGTTAACAAGATTAAAGTTTGATCGAATATAATGATTCGACCTAGTATGATATATCTTATGCACATGGTGCAAAATCAGTTGTTTAGATCTTTGGTTGACTTCAAGAAAACCAGCTTCAGAGAGCTCATTGTAGCCAACGTGAGTTCTGGGACCAGAGTAGTTGATGAATCTCACCATTTTGTTCTGAATAATTTTCAACTTCTTTTGATCAGATTTTTAAAAGCTACTATACCAAGCAGGGTTAGCATAATCAAATAAACATTGAATAAGAGCAAAACAGAGTATACGTCTTGCCTTTTGATCCATACAATTTTGATATCTGTACAAAAATTTCAGGCGAGAATTCGATCTCTTTACAACTGATTCTATTAAAGTTGAAAAGGATATTGAGCTGGCCAGCTCAATGCCTAAATACTTCACAGATTCTTTTCTCTGGATTACCTGATTATTGCATGTCACCTGAAATTCAAATGACTTTTTAGAACTACTTTTTGGACAAAACAAAATGCTTTCTGTTTTGCCCAAGTGTAAAGATAGCCTATTATCAGTCATCCAATCGACACATGTAGACAGCTGGTCGCTTAGTTTTTCTTCGACAAATTTTGGATTTGGATTTGAGCAAAGTAGTACGCTGTCATCAGCGTACAATAGCAGCTTGCAGTCAGCTTTTATACAAGCACACATGTCATTGATATAAGCTGAAAAAAGGATTGGTCCAAGGATGCTTCCCTGAGGAACACCACATGTTATAGGCATAACGTTGGAACGAATATCATTAATAGCCACTACCTGATGTCGATTAGACAAGTAGGATTTGAACCATTCTAAAGTAGCTTCGTTAAAACCCATTTTTTGTAACTTTTTTAATAAGATATCATGATTAACTGTATCAAAAGCTTTCTGAAGATCCAGGAGTACCATACCAACGAATTGTCCCTGGGAAATTTGTGTTCTCAGATAATCAGTCAAGTGAATAAGACATGTCTCGGTTGAATAGTCATGTCGAAAACCAGATGGATATTCATAAATTATATCATTTTCTTTAAAATACTTTTCAATCTGAACACATACCGACTTTTCTAGAATTTTAGATACTATACTTAAAAAACTGATAGGTCTATAATTTCCAACATCAGTTTTATCTTTCTTTTTATGAAGTGGAGTAACTATTTTCATTTCCTTTGGAAAAGTATTAGTCAAGATAGATAAGTTAATCAAGAAAGTTAAGGGTTTGTATAGCATCATCACACCATCTTTCAGAAATTTAGCCGGAATCAAGTCTAAGCCAGTGCTTTTTGATACATTCAATTTTCGCAACTCTTTGAAAACAAATTGTTCACTGACTGGTAATAACTCAAATCTGCCTTGGCTTACCCCTTTTCTTTCATAAAGCTCACGAATGATCTCACTGTCTGCACTGAAAAAGTCTTTGCAAGAAGGGAGTTTTTCTACCAATTTAGCAGCCACACTAGTAAAATGAGAATTGAATTCGTTGGCAATGGTCACCTTATCATGACATAATTCTCCACCGATTGAAATGACAAAATCTTGGTCTTTTCCCTTCTTTCCTTTTAATCCTAAGCTTTTTAGATTCTTCCAAAGCCTCTTAGAATCATGTTTATTTTCTTCTATCTTTTTTTGCAAAAATTCTAGTTTGGCTTTTTGTACCTCCCTTTGGACCATATTTCTTATTTTCTGAAATCTTTTAAAGAGTATCTCATAATCCTCTGCTTTTGATTTTTTCTTCATTTTTTTGTACGCGATATTTCTTTCTTGAATGAGCAAGAGAATATTTTTAGTCATCCAATTTTCGGATCTTTTTTTTACTCTCGTTCGTTTCTGAGGTGCTACCAAATTCAAATTTGTGATAAAAATATTTTTGAAATATTGACCAAGCCTCATTCACATCAGTGCAGTTAGTTAATCTTGACCAATTTATTGACGGCAGACAGATTTCGATTGAAAGCCTCCTCGTTATAATTTTTCATCGATCTGATATCAATGGTTCTGTGGTGACCTATAGCCAGTCTAATATTTTTCCGTGTACAGAAAAGTAAGATGACGTAATGGTAGCTGATCAAAAATATTAATATAAAATGGGGAAATGAGAGCGAGAGAGAAAAATATGACATGCAGGGGATAGATAGAAATTATAAAGAATACAGGAGAGAGAGAGAGGGGGGCGGGGGTAGCTGCTGTGATGAAAAGTGATAAGATTTGTAGGGCTTCCATTGGCATGTTTAGGTTTCTGATATTTTGTTTTCCTGATAGGTTTAGTAGTTATGCATTGAAGGAATTGATAAAAATCTTAGAACATGCACTGAAAATGTATATTTTATGGAACTCGTGCATCTTTTAAATGTTATGGGCATCTTCACTCCATTCAAATAAATAACAATCTTGAGAGGTGTATGTTAGATCAGTTGCAGCTTGGGGGGGGGGGCACATCCGGCCCGTTCCCCCCGCCCCCTTTGAAAGAAAATTATGCTTAGAACGAAAACTTTCTTTTTTCTTTCTTTTACTTTTTCTTTGCTTGTCAGAGAATTATGGAGGGAAACTGGACCCCCATACCCCCCACCCCCGAAATAGAGCCGTTCCCGATGTCCGATGTGATGTGACTGAAATTCATGTGCTAGTTGTACTTGTAGTTCTAGATTCAGGCGGGATGTGCATTAGCGCCGGCAATTTCTTAATTTTTCGATCTAACCATGAAGCTACAATAGCTCTAACCAAGGAGTTATCACAGAATTCCTTGGAGTTATTGTTAGTTCACATTCACTGAACAATTTATTTCCCCACTGAGGTTGAGAGTCGGCATTGAACCCCGTACTTCAAAGAGCGAGGGAGCTGTCAAGATCGAGCGATAAGAGCGGAGCGGTACTTTGATTTCGGGTCTTATCTCTTGCGTTGCGTAACACTTTCGGTCGTAAAACACTCTGCTGTGACTCCAGTTCTGTGATAACTCCTTGTACTGACCAAGGATAACTCAAAAATGTTTTATTCAATTCAATTCAAACTTTCATAACATTATTTTGAGTATGATAATCTTCTTGCGGTGCAATTTGGTGTTAATTTATCGTTTGATTAATAAATTATCAAATTGTGAAAAATGTATTGCTTTGTTAAAAGAAGCCAAAAAGTAATTGTCAGGATTATGTAAACACATCCATTGTCGATGTGAAAAGGCATAATAGAGGAGCTTGCTTTATAGTATCTGTGTCCTAGTCATGCGATTACAATGTGAAAGAAACTGTCCCAAAGTAATTGAAAAAAGTTGATCATGTCTACATAAAAATTGGTGTATACTGTGAGGTTTTGGAATCTCAAACATAAGAAATTGACCCGATTTCGCTGAAAAGCACATGCACTGCACACATAAATGGGTATATGGGACTGCACTAAAATGAGGCATGAACGTTCCGCCCGAACAGTTCGGATATTTCTCGTCATATTTCGAATATGAGGGCATTTGAAGAGCTATCCTTTTCAGGGAACATTTCTACTATGATGTAATTCCTAACCGACATACAAGGAATGAGAAAGCTCACAAATTGTTTTTCCATCTTTCCCAGAACTCAAGGTTCTCTTTAAAGGGAAATCCAACCTTAATGACAAGTTGCTCTGAAAGAAAGGAAAAATCAGAGAAGCATATAGGTGAAAGTTTGAACGAAATTGGACAAGCAATAAGAAAGTTATGAATTTTTGAAAGTTATAATCACTATACATATGGGAATTTCAAATTTGGCCGAATAGGTAATGTCACTGTGATGTAGTGCGGACAACTCCCGTTCCCTCCAACACACAAAATGACTAAAAATGTTACTTTTTTCAAAATGTATTACTCAGTACGATCTTTTTCTTTCATGAGGACATATAACAATATGCCATCTCCAATATATTTTGAGTACTGCCCCGAGGATAAAGGCGCTTCGGAGAAAACCACAAATCATCTTATTACCAAGGTTGGATTACCAAGGTTGGATTATCAAGGTTGGATTGTCTTTAACACATGAATAGCACATTTCAGCCTGGCAGTCATATACCATAGATACCTGAAAAGCTCTTCTATTATGCCGTGTCAAACAGGTGATGAGGAACAATGGGTGCAATGGGTGCAACTCAACACAGAACACAGAACAGTTATTTATTTCTGACAACTATTTTAATAAGTACCATCCGTCCTTTGAATAACTAGTAACATGGTAATCACGGGTAGAAGTCTACTTACACATACAAATGTTGTACATACACTAAAGGAAAAAAGAAACTTATAAAAGTTCAAGAGATCACCAAATTAAATTCTCTGCATGGAAATGTACCAAATTTGGATATAATGTTGATTCAATGCATGGCTTTAAATGACAGTCAATAACAAAAAGTTTTCTTCAATGCCACAAAAGAAATGTGCACTGAAGCAAAGGACTCTCTAATCCCCAAGTCACAAAGACAAACTGCAGCCTTGTACACCATATGCATGTCAATGAATGAAACAAAAGAATTTCAAAAGGGATTTGCACCCCTCGAGCAAGAGGATATTGATGTTCTGCCATGGTGCGCCCGTTCACCAGACCTTTCCCCAATTGAACATCTCTGGGAAGAGCTTGGTCGACGTGTGTCAAGGCGTGACAATCAACCCATCAATAGGGAGACGCTCATTGCAGCACTGCAAGAGGAATGGAACAATGTTCCCCAGGCTACCATCGCGAATCTGATCGGAAGCATGCGAAGACGGTGTACAGCTTGCCAGCAAGCTAGAGGTGGACATACTGGCTATTAATCTGTTTGGATATGAACTTGCAAATCCCTTTTGAAATTCTTTTGTTTCATTCATTGACATGCATATGGTGTACAAGGCTGCAGTTTGTCTTTGTGACTTGGGGATTAGAGAGTCCTTTGCTTCAGTGCACATTTCTTTTGTGGCATTGAAGAAAACTTTTTGTTATTGACTGTCATTTAAAGCCATGCATTGAATCAACATTATATCCAAATTTGGTACATTTCCATGCAGAGAATTTAATTTGGTGATCTCTTGAACTTTTATAAGTTTCTTTTTTCCTTTAGTGTATATCATGATACAGGAACATAATTACGTAATGTTTTGACTCTGAGCACTTAAAGCAATTTACAGATACTGAGGATTGAAATGTTCAAGATGTACAATAGAGAGAACTTAATGACATATCCATGCAAATGGAATCAGCATTTTTTTAAATAGACCATTCACAAAGTTATTCAAATTTATGGACGTTTCTTTCCTGGGGACCTAGTAACTAGGTATCCATTAACCTGTTATTAATGAATGAACTACAATACTTGGAATCCAGTTTGCATACATTACTTGTTGCTATGACTGACAAGCCTCAGACAAGCTTTCAGGTTGTCAAGAACAACTTTTGATTTTTAAAAGTATGCATAAAATTGGAATAACTTTGTGAACAGGTCTATTCTATATAGATACAGCAGTTACGAACTTTGATGATATATAATGCATATTCTTGTCATATGTTAATTTTGTGAGCACGCGCATTGTGATTCGCCGGATAGGAGGGTCCAGACAACGGATAAATCACTCTGAATGTACCAATTTGTCTAAGCCTTTATTCTCCCATTCGACGAATCACACTGTGCATACTCACCTAATTAACATATGACATGGATATGCATGATATATCATGAAGGTTCATAACACAGTATACTCATGTTACTAGCAATTGTTTATATACAGTGTAACATGATGCTAAAAATATTTTTTATCTAATTGATTATCTTTATGAACTTAAACAAAAACAAACAAGGAATATGAGTTATACATTTTTCAATGTTCAAAGATGACAGAGGCGATATTAGAAATAAAGCATGAAAGTTGAAAAATTACTACGCAAACATGTAAATAAATCAGAATCCTCTCGATACCTCTTCCTAAGTTTCAGAAAATTCATCTTTGGCTATTCACATTGATCCCACACTAAGTGTGAAGACTTTGAATATCCAGAAAATAAATACATATTGCAATAAAGACTGAAAATATACTCAATCAAAAAATTACTGTCAATCAAATACCACGTATAAGGTGCTCAAGGCGCTCCAATATTACCCCAGCTCTAGCTAGGCTACCGAATTCGGTGCTCACAGCATTCAAGGAATTCCTTCCTACCGCTACCCATTTAACACCTGGGTTGAGAGTGGCAAATGTAGATTACTGTCTTGCCAAAGAACACTAGTGCCGTGCCGTCAATCATGTCTTCACTACTGGAAAAATAAACATGTACGAAGTAAAATGTAAAAGGAGTATATACAAATTTCATGAAGGCACATGATACACAACGTCATAGCAATAAACTGGACATGACCAGCACAAGCATGCATTTGCCAGGAAATAATACAAAAATCTTTTTTTCCCTTCCAGCAGATATATTTATGACAAATCATACAGCTGGTTAGGATATTAAATAGAAGGGACAGCTCACCTCCATATTTTTATTGTTCTGTTGAAAATACCAAGTTTGAAAAGTGGGATTACATCAAACCTTGATTTGTCAAAAACAAATGTAAACTATGACAGGCCATTGGTATAACATCTGTGCAAATGTGTCTGCATATGATAATCATCAAATGTATTATGGTTAAACACAAATGAAAACTGTTTAGTCTGCATGATTTAATTCTGTTATAACAAGTATACTCACTAAATAAAGATGAAATATTTTCTAAAAAGAACTATCCCTGATTGTCTACCTGAAGTCATATATTTGATTTCTACACAATCAGAGAAATAAGACGATGATAAAATCAAATGATTTATTTGATTTCTAAGCAATCAAGGAAATAAAACAATGATTAAACAATCTACATTGGTTCAAGTTATGTAAAATAAATATTAATAAACTGAAGTTCAGAAATCTTCTTTAAACTGAAAAGAACTGTGACAAAACTGATCATCATTTTTTTAAAGGTTGATCACAACCGGTCGTGCACCTCCTTGCGTGTGGTCTGCGACGGATTCCGCAGAAAATCCTTGCGTCGATTGCACGGATCAGCACGTTTTTTTCCAAGCACGTAGGAGCACGCAGGACACGAAAGGAGGCTGTTGGACATGTCTAACAATCTCTGCGTGTGGCTACGTGTTCTGATGAACACACGTGACACGCGCAGCCATCGTACTTCCTCCACATGCTTCTTGCAACCAACGCACAGGATCCTTGCGGAGGTCTCACAAAACCCATGGCTCCATATGATACGGAGCCGTAACATGTCGCGCGGTGGTTGCACGTCGGTTGGATGTACATGTATGGGGCTGTACATTCGCCTTAAGAGTTCTTGCAGGTAAGAGGGAGTATGTTAATGAGGAGGGTGCAAGACGCCCAAGAGGAGCTGCAGAGAGGTGCATGACTGGTTATGACCATGACAAAAGAAAGACGTACAAATCGTAGGAGTTGGCCCACAGCCGATCGCAGCTGCGGACATGCACGTGCAAAAACATGCACGATTAGTTGTGACCATAGCATTAGACACGTTATCAAGCAATACACAGTGCCAGACATCAAATGCACAAACAATCAGAATCATATACATGTATAGGTAGTTATAGCAACAACCAATCAATATTCTATAAAGGTATCTTTGATTTCTGTAAATATAAAAACAGTCTACTAAACAGCCACATGGAGAATTTCTCTCATAATCCTGATATAACAAATATAGTACTCTGGTCACCTGTTGGAGTGTAGCTTTATATAGATTCTCATATCCTATCATTTTGAATATAAACACAATACCATCATGTTAAAATAAAACCTACATATAATACTGAATAACCACTTGGTCTGAAAATTCATCTACCCCTTCATACATAAAATATCAGATAAACACCATAAGCAGGGCTCAACATTAACAAGGACCCAGTTCACAGACCGACAAAATTTCATTCCAGAAAAACAGTTTGCATTGAAGGCCCTGCCATTAAGACTGACAAAACTACAAGATATTTGTGCTAGTCTGCTCTCATCTATACACAAGAAATGTACATCGCTATTTTTCATATACAGGCATGCTGATTTGGTACGCTACAGAAAAATAAATCTTGGCATCTACTGGTACATGAAATTTAGTTTCTTGTCAAAAATAACTTGGACATTGGCACTATAATCTGGTATACCGCCCATTTTACAGTACCATACTATAAAGCAAACAGGACTATTGCACTACAGGAAAAGACAATAAAAAAAGCAAGGGAATAACACAAATTTTCTTAAATATCCACTTAATACAGTCATCACCTAAAAGGAGACCTTTCTTTTAAAGATTAACACAACATATTACATCAACAGTGAAAAAAGCACAGGAGCACTGAGTGATTTAGCTCTGGAAAGCTTCAATAGAGCTCTTGTAAAAATACACACAATAAAATGCATAAAAATCATTTCGATAAGATCTCATTTGTTCTACAGTAAATACAATAAGAGCCCCCATAAAAAAATATGCAATCAAATCGATGGCTTTTCATTTAATCAACATCACAACATTTGGAATGTCATTTTGCTCTATCTCCTTTGGAGAAGAGATTTATTTGATTCCGAATGAGTAATCAAATCACCTTTCAACAACTAAAACAAAAACACAGAAACAAAATGTTCATAAAACATATGGCATCAACAGACATGAATATGACAAAAAGACTGGGCTCTCTATCCATTCTCATCACATTAGGAATGTTACTTTCATTTTGGTCTCATTAAAAAAAAAAACATTTATTTAATGCATGTATGAGTACTTACTGTATTTCAATACTTTGTTGACTCACAAATAAACAATCATAACAGAAAGAAATTGGCAATTATCTTCATGTAGCTGCATTGATATGGCAGGAACGGGTGCAAACAGAGCAAGATTAGATTTTGTCAAAGAAAATCATAATGTATTGGTAGAATTAAAAATGAAAAGTCTTGAATGTTAGTATCGTACCTTCATACATGTATAACACCCTTGTATCATATATTCACTAAGTTTTAAGACAACACATAAGCAAATGAAACACAACTCAAAATGTACTCTCATCTCAAGTGTGTAAACATGCCCCTTTAAGAGCTTGAATTCAAGCTCATGGATAGTTTTGGTAGCAAAGAGGAAATTGGAAATAAACGTGTTCAGTATAGTCTCATGTTGTTCTCCTTGTATCAAAAAAGTTTTGTACGAGATCAAGGGGTATTCCATCAATGATTTCTGATGAATTTTAGTGTAAATATCTGTAAGGAACGCTAAAATCACGGTAACATACTGCTCTACGCTAGGACCTTTCCACCCCGATGGCTCCCCATGCAACAGTCCCGGGGCTTCGCGTGGAGTTAGCATGTGTGTCACTGTGTGTGGAATACACATAATCCTCTTAAGTTTTTGCACGCGTTATAGTGTATAGTGCACGCTGCCATTGTTGGGAGTTTATATCCCTGGCCTGGTATATAATTAATTTTTACGTCTCATTTGTAAATTTTTTTCACTTTAGGAGGTGAAATCTTCACAGCATGTTAATATTGCTAGAATCTAGCTATAATATCAACAACAAGAGCCCCAGGGGGCACGACGCTCACCTGAGGTGGATCAATTCCCATCTGGTGCAGGGGCCCCTATAAGGCCACCCAGAAAAATTTCATGAACAACTTTCATTCTTCATCTATAGAGGTATCTCTATACACAATACCAAGTCTGAGCTTCCTACCTAGTTCGGTTAAATTCCAATCATGTGTTTTGGAGAAGCTGAAAATGTAAAAAGTTTATGGATGGCGGACAACTTGCCCCACCCCCCCCTCAAGTATGTTACCCCCACAGGGCCCCTATAGGGCCACTTAGAGAAATTTCATGAACAACCTTCATTCTTCATCTATAGAGGTATCTCCATACACAATACCAAGTCTGAGCTATGCCTGGTTCTGGAGAAGAAGATGTTTGAAATTTACATAGTTTTTACAATTGGGGGCCCTCCCCTTGGGCCCCCCTTGGGGCCACATGTACCATTTTAGCAACTTTGGGTCCCCTACCCCTAAGGATGATTCCTACCAAGTTTGGTTGAATTCCGATCATGTGTTTTGGAGAAGAAGATCAGAATGTACATTTTGCCTGGCAGCGCCCCCCTCCCTCCAGTATGTTACCCCCACAGGGCCCCTATAGGGCCACTCAGAGAAATTTCATGAACAACATTCATTCTTCATCTATAGAGGTATCTCCATACACAATACCAAGTCTGAGCTATACCTGGTTCTGGAGAAGAAGATGTTTGAAATTTACATAGCTTTTACAATTGGGGGCCCTCCCCCTGGGCCCCCCTGGGGGCCACATTTACCATTTTAGCAACTTTGGGTCCCCTACCCCTAAGGATGATTCCTACCAAGTTTGGTTGAATTCCGATCATGGGTTTTGGAGAAGAAGATGAAAATGTAAAAAGTTAACGGACGACGGACGACGCACGACGCACGACGGACGACGGACAAATTTCCATCGCAATAGCTCACTCGAGCCTTAGGCTCAGGTGAGCTAAAAATCCAACATATCTGAAAATATGTTTTTGAGGGAATACCAACACTAAACAATCCCTTTAAGCTTTGTCAATTTTGGAAGTTTGTCATTTTTACCAAATACACAACTTAATAAAGTGTTTTACCATAAAAAAATATACCCTATAAAATTAAAAATCTTACGATAGGAAGTGCAGATAACCCTGTCTAAACTCTTGATACTTACTCATCATAGCATCTATGGACACAAACAGTATAACCTTACAAGATCTCTTCCTCTAAATGCTAGGACATTGGCACAGTTTCTTATTTTTCTTCTTCTTTTTAAAAAAATGTAATACAATCAATATCAATCTCTGATATGATATTTAAAAATTAATGTGTTTCAACATGCAGGTTGACAGGAAATACAGCCCTGGAAAAAATTATTAGACCAGCTCCATTTTGGGGTATATGAGTAGTGTTAAGTCCATTGTCTGTGGAAGTAGGAAAATGATTATCAACAGCTAATTCATGATAAATGGACTACTACTGACTAGAACAATTATCCCTATGACTTTTTACCCCAGGACAGTTACCACTAGGACGACTACAGCCCGGACAAATTTCCCCAGACAATTACAACACCCCTTTTTTCCCATGAGAAAGAGTTTTTGGACCACCTAATAGACTATAAATGTCTGAGAGGATGAATTTCAAGTGTTACTTCTCTTGGTCTGAGCACCATGGCCTTCTCATTATTCTACTGAGACCATTGCATGTGACATAAGAATTAAAGATATTAGAAAATTAATTTTATGAAACAAGAAAACATTCTTGCAGCATGAATGAGCTGCTGTGAGGCAACACCTTGTTGACAGCATGCTACAAGGCATGGCTGCTATCATCAAATGTAGCAATTTTCCACAGAGAACTGAACAAACTGCCTCCAGAGGAGTTGACATGGCTTTACGAGACAATCAGGCATACCTCCTGGACAATTCTCCCCAGACCACTTCTGTCAGGACATTTTTTCCAAAACCCCTACCCCTGGAGAATATCCCTGAGGACAGTTAGCATCTAGGATATCTACATTCTGTTAGTTGTTCTGAAAGTTCTATCTGTTGGGGTGCCCTTAGAAGGAATTGTCCTTTAGCGCAAATTGTCCAGGGTTAATTGTCTTAGGGGCAATTACCCTGGCGGTAATTGTCAGAGGGATTAGTTATTATACAAGCTAATTGTTTTGGGGAGTGTTCATCCACTTATTATGAGTTAGCTAGTAGAAATCATTCTGAAAATTCAATTAGTGATATAGCCAACACTTGCCATATAGGCCTTTATAAGGAGTTGGTCTAAAAAAAAATTTCCAGGGCTGTATGTTGTATTGGCAATGAAATTTTGAAGAGTCCACTTCATGAGCTGAGAATTTCAACTTTATTTTTTGATAGAACGAAATGTAAATGTCACTTGCAGAAAACTAATAACAGTATTCATGCAGGTTTAAAAGACTTTGCAATTTTGTAAGCAACATATGACGAGACATATATTTCTTTCATAAATGAGAATTGATTAATCATATCAAACTCTCAAATCATCAAAATAAGACATTAAATGAGCACCTTTTCTATGACAATGTATCAATATGTATGTACATCTTTATCAAAATATTGTGCCCCCCCCAACCTCCAACTGCCCCATTCTCATTAGGCTCATAAGACAAGGCTTGACACTAAACGGGTCTGATACAAATGGCCCCCTCCCCAATTTTGTTGTGAACAGTACTTTATGTCTGATGTGAATGACAAACTTAAAAGGCAGAGTTGTTAATAAGACTAGTGGTAACCTATTTGGGTCTACAGATTTCAGCTTGGTGGAGCCACTGGACGATCGCCAACACCTTGAGCCAGATCATAGACTCTCCCTGCAACTTCATAAGCCAGTTTGTCTGCTTGTTCCTAGATTTAGAAAAAAAAAGAAGGAAAGGCATGTATGCATTTCAATCATCTGTAAAACTGAAATTCTCTCTGTGAAAAAAGGGTTGCCCAGCTCATGCAACCGTGATATTTTAATCATTGCTTTGAGAGTTTTGCAAATTCCAGAGCAAAAAACATTTGATTTATTATTAAAAATATGAGGGACATAACTTAACTATGTTCAACTTCATGTACATTGTAAGGGAATCGCAATGCATTTAATCATTCATTTGATTATTGAAAGGTCTGTAGTATTCATCTCTCTATGTTGACGTATGTTTGTATCAAGTTTTGAATCATTGCTTTGCTTGAGAGTTGGCAAATATAAGAGTAAAACTGATGGTTATATGTTTTCTGGTAAATTGACAGCCATGGCTTTTGACCTTTGACATTCAATGACTCCTACATGTAATCATTTCATCACATGCATACAATAGCAATGTGGTCTAGTGGATAAGTCAGTAGACTGGATTAAAAAAAGGTAGAGGGTTTGAATTATACAGAGGTACTAGTGTCCTTTGGCAAGACATTCATCTTTATTTCCCTCACTTGACCCAGGTATAGCTCTAGTGCCTCATCTAGGCAGTACGACTTGTGCCAGGGTAATTTACTTCTTTCACTTATGAATAGGTGTTATTTCATACTCATTATTTATGACAGTCATGCATTTTGTTATTGTGTAATGTATACAATTTGTGCCCTAAGTGATTTGGAGTTATCACTGTAATGAGTTGGACATACATACATGCACTTACGACTTTACCCCCCCCCCCCCCCCCATATTGGTAGGTACCCCATCTGTATTGATTTAAATCCTCCTTGCCTAAGGATGATCCCTGCCAATTATGGTTTTGGGAAGAAGTCAAATGCATGTGTACAATACATGTACATACTACATGTACATGTACATAAACATACTGTATGGAGAGACAAACCTGAAATTTACCAAAGACTTAACAGAGTTAAACTGTCAGTAGGTGACCTTTAATGTGATGAGAATGTAAGATTGGGGTATTCATTTGAAGAGGAGAACATAAAGACAATTCCTACCAAAAATGATGCCAAGTTTCAAAGAACTTGAACAAATACTATTGAAATAAAGTAAATACATTCAAAAGCTTAACCTCAGGTTAAGTTTTTTTAACACAATTTAATTCAATTGACCTTAATTGACCTTTGACCTTGATGTTTGACCTGAAATTTGTTCCACATTATTTGTGATACTCTACAACCCTTGTGTACAAGTTTCATGAAAATTGAAAGTATACTTTTGAAATGAGAGCATTTCCAAAATTGTTGACGCCTTCGCCACCGCCGTCGGAAAAGTGGCGCTTATGTCTCGCTTTTTGCTTACGCAGGCGAGACAAAAATCATCAAATTACTCACTCTTGTAGCAGCTTCAGCATAGACCCGCACAACATCTTCTGTTCCTGATGGTCTGACAAACGAGCGTGCTGACTGGAAGTTTGCTACCAGTGAGTTAATTGCATCCTGCAAACCAGCAGGACTGGTGCACTGTCTCTCTGCATCTGTAGTCTGTATAGCTGTACGGTCTGCCACCTGTGATGGGATGACAACCACTCTTTCAGTTAACATCAGAATTGACAGCACCTTAGATTTTCAGTCAGGTCTTCAGTCTCTAAAAATTCTAAAAAATCTTATCAAAAGTTATCTGGACTGGTGACATGTCACATTGTTTCAAAGTTATACAATTTTAATTTCTTTAGAGAGTCTGCCATATGCTCCAAAGCGCAAAGAGACAATTTTGTATTTTGCAATATATAAGCATCTTATTATTATTATTATTATTAATATGACAGCCTAGGTCTGGGAAATGTTGAAATTAGTGTAATGCATTACTGCTTTGTCTCAAAATAATGCTTGTTTTGAAGCAGGTATGTCGGAAAGTCAAACCAGGCTATGATCTTTCTTCCGTCATTGCTGATTTGATTCTGTAATTGCTCAAAGCTTTGTGACACCCTAATTCAATGACTGCGATGCTAACGGTTTCACCCACATGGATTACATACTTAGCAATCAGGTACAAATGTGATAGGCCTATAAACCTAATATGGAAGTTGAAATTCCTGAAAAAAAGAGCATGAATAAGTTTGAAATCAAATATGAATGGTAAACTTGACATAAAACAAACTGTAACTTTGATTAGAGGGCTCACCTTGACTTTGAGTTGTCTGTTTGGTAGGTCTGTGTAAGATGCATTCCATGTTTCTACCGTCCATCTCTTAACCCAGAGAATAGTCTCTACCAGTAGCAGGTCAGAGAGGGCATCTCCTACTGTCTGTTATCAATATCAATATCAAACAACATAGTCACAACTAGGCCAGCTTTTATACTTCCTATATTCTAAGATCTTATTCTTGTTATTATTACAGTTACTTTAAATGATCATAATACTACTGGTATCATTATTGACTGATAACAATATCATGACTCTACTAAATAGTTTTTTTGGGTTCTTTTTTTAAATGATTTCATTTAAATTCTGTATGTATCCTGATTATTCACTACACTGTTCGCATTATCATTATCTTTTGCTATATCTTAGTCAATGTAATCTCATATATATTACATGGATTTAAAAACTGAGATCAATTCAGCCACTGGTTGCTAAACCAGGTATGATGAAATTTGGAGAATGTCTGTGTTTTCTTTGAGGTTAACTTAAAGCAGTTGTCACGGAACAAGAGATCTCCTGTCAAAAACCAAGTTTACATGGATGCTCTTGAGATAGTAATTGATCATCATGTACATTTTAGGATTGAGTTTTGCACATTGTAACACAGGGTAAGCTTTTGAAAATGTTAAACAGTACCCGTAAGGTAAATATAAGTGGCATTAATGCAATGAAATCCAAACTTTCAATAACATGTCAAACAATTGTAATATTTACAATGGACCCTTTTTCACAATGCAATAAAATTTAAACAAGTTTCCCTGGTGACAAAGCACACACTTGCCTGCTGCTGGGTAGTAAATTTTGACAGCCATGGAGCAGGTTCCAAACATTAGTTGTTGCTAGGGCAGACACGCAATATGACTTAACCAACTTAGTAATGCATTTTGTGGCAATCTGAATGTTAAGGTGCAGTTACTCTCACGGGTCACAGCAAGTTTGTCAATCGAGGCTTGACAAAGCTGTGTGCGTTAATTCTGAATGTGTTGCGAAAATGGAGTTGTTATTAATGGTATTCATTAGTTCTAACACCCGTTCCCAGTTTCTTGCAGTACAGGATCACTAATCATATTGGATTGAACTATTTCAAACATATCTCAGATGCTTTTTAACAGTGCTGTTTTAAAAACGCACTGACTTGCTTCATACACAACTGTTTTCACGATATCTTCTACTCTCCGCCTCTTCTTATTCTCTAATTCTTCTCAACTGCAGTTTCACACCTTCTTTTATCTGCTTTCCTCTGCTAAACATGTGATTAGTCTGCTCTTGTCCTCTGCTTGTTTCCCCTATATTTTTAAAATCTTGCAGTCTAATATTAACTGTATATTGACTGATGCATATTACTTATACGTTATTCATGTTGTATTCCACTATGCCAGTGGAAGCCATTTTGATGCTATTTTCTTCACATACAAATAATGTAATCTTAATGTGAATGTGAATGACTCTTACCTGATTTGTGAGGTCGATGAAATGTTTCAAGATGGTAGCAGATTTCCTTTGATCGTTTGAAAGGCTGTAGAGGGCATAAACCGTAACAATTGTTATTGTTATCAACACTTAAAGATCACATTACAAGAAAATCACAAATATGGCAATTAATGTATCACTAGAAACTGGGAAGCTTACAGATGGCAATCGTATAAGTTTTATGTCAACTGCGTGTCTGATGATTATAAAAACAACATAAATAAAAGCTCTTCTAAGCATCTGGAATATCCGAGGATTCGCCAGAAATATAGCGATGTTTTGATGTCGTCACACTAGGGATCGATCCTGCTTAAGCAGACGACGTCCTATAATGAATGAACGTAATTGCAATGCAATTATTTATCAAATTATAAAGAGTTTGGTATATTTAACATGACCTTATTTCACACCATTCTAAAAGGGAAAGTGAAACTGATTCTGATAACTAAAACCGTTTGATTGTAAATACACAGGAGAAGGGTCAATGATCAATGAAATAAACCCCATTTTCAAATTGAAAAGCCCTCCGCATAATAGCATGGATGGTATTCGTTCCCTCTTGAAACGCCGAACATGCCCCGGTGCAAGCAGCTGAAAATACAATGGCGTCTTATTTTGTTTACAAGTGACTGATTCATTTATTTTTCTTTATAACACTGCATTTTTCATCAAAATAATACCATACACGAATTTAAGAGTGAGGCAACAGACTAACATTAAGACTGACGCTAGTCAAGTAAGAGAAATAAGTGAAGAGGAGATGACAAAACAGGCACTGAAAAATGTGTAAGATGTTATGGGACATCGTCTGCTTAGACAGGACTGGCCCCTGATGTGTCGTCACACATCTCAGCAGCGTTTGAGGAGCTCTTCAGCTGCTATATCGGGGGCTGTATTTTACCGTTTTATAATTGATAATAATCATTACTTCAAATGTTTCCAAGCGTTGAATTTGGATAACCTTGTTTAATTTATGCCATATATGCAATAAAAAGTATTAAGCCAATTTTTACTTTGATGGAATTTTCTTGTAATGTGATCTTTAATGGAGCTCTAGGGTCACAAATCAGATGAATCACAAAAGGAAAATTTTCTTGAATTTCATTTTTTCTTTTGCTTGCATCACTGTAGATACAGGGGAAACTCGACATAACGAGGTCAGCTATAACGAGACAACGGCTGTAATGAGAACATTGTCACGGTACCAAATTTACTTGCATATAATTCTATGGCGGCAAGAACCTTTATAGCGAGGTAAATAACTAACTAAATCTCATGCCTCTAAAACAACGAAAAAGATTAGTAATCATTCCCATTATAACGAGCAACTTATTTCACTGCGCCTCAAATGGACAAACATCAGTCAGCCAAAGAATCTGCACACACACGAGCAAATAGTAAAGAGATAGAAGCATTTGGGCGGATGCAGTCGATCGCGATGCGAAATGGGGTGCGTCTTTTTATTCGTATCACACACACTGCGCAGGGAGCGTCTGTTTGTTTGTATCACACTAATAGCACAGGCAGCGTCTTTTTAATCCTATCACAGTGCAGAGAGAGTCCTTTAATTCGTATGACAGCGCCGGGAGCGTCTTTTTAGTCATATCACAGCACAGGAAGACCAGTCACCGAAGTGTGAATGAGAGGGTTTTTTTCATACCATGAGCATGCACTATGCTGACAGTACAGGCGCAGTCCCGATATTCAATGTGGAAATGTGATGGACTTAACTCTTAGTCGGTAACTTAGCATCTGAAAATAGTGCTTTTAACGCATTTTGCGACATGATCCGATATTTTATTAGCTAATTCAGATTGAGATTTAACATATTATTAATGGCTTCATAGCTTTCAAATGAGTATATAAGCGGCGGCAGAAGAACAAGGTGCATTCGTTATTAGTGTACATGTAAAATCTAATCCCATATGCGCATTTTTATGTATGTTTTTGGTCTAACGAGATAACAACTATAATGAGGAAATCCTTTGTTTCCGATGGCCTCATTATATTGAGTTTCCCCTGAATTGTAGCCATGCCTACCTTTGATCCAGACTGGCTTGCTGGATCATATCCTCTGCAGTTTTACTGTACAGTACCTAGTAGATATGGACGAACAATAGTTGGTAAAAAGAGAACAATATCACCTTGTTGGTAAGGTTTTGCATGTTATCGGACTAGTGCAGGGGTTCTTCATAAATCAGTTGGGTGGGCCACAACTAAATGTGAAAGTATGTTGCAGGCCCTCACTCATCATAACAGAGTCCATTCAGATGAGGTGGAAAACTTTTTTTTCTTCACAACAGAGAGAACTTCCATACTTCATTTATACATTATAATAGATCATTATTCCTATTCTGATGGAATCATTGCTATTACCTCTTTAATGTTGACAGTCAGGTGTTGTGCATAAGGCATCTATTTATACCATCTAAACTACACTTGAACTATGCTTTTTGCTTTAACTTTTACTTGTCTGCAAACAATGGGCTACAGTTTAACATATCATGGTCTAGTGCGTAGAGGTGTGGACATGATAGAATACTCACTGTGCCATGTCCATTAGCTTCAAAGTAGACTCCAATGTCAAATTCCTCTGCCTTATGATGAAGATGCTTTACACCAGTACACACACAGGCAACAGGCACTTTCTGCTTGGATGAAAGAATGACAGAAAGAATGATCAGCATACTGAATAAATACGCCTGGGGAAATACAATTTTATACTGGGTAAAGCGTTTTTATGACAAAACAAAAAAAGAAAAATTGATCAAAAAAAGTTGTGAGAAGCAATACAACGACGAGAACAAAAACGTAGAGTGTAAATATTAAAAAATTGAATGACAACCAACACCACCACCTGGTCAGAAAAAAGTTAAACCTGTCTATTAAGGCCACCCAAGGGAAAGAGAAAGAGTGGCCACTGCAGACAGGTGCCTGTGACCTGACTCGGTCCACTAGACAATTCTTACCAAAGTTTCTGAGGCATATTTTGTTGAGTTTCCATTGGCATATGCAGTCTGCACTAAACCCATTTTGAGTTGTGACCCACTCTGTGTAAGTAAATCTTGAACATAACCTGCAATCTAAGGAGAAAAAAAAATATATCAATATATAAGGTCTACTTTACAGAAAGAAAGATGCAATATAGCTTAATTGAAATATGCATTTAGGAAGCATGCTGAACAGATGACAAGGTGCATCTATTGTGCTGGTCATGTGTCATGAGGTCGTCCCTTTTTGCGTTACAAGGTGATTTTAACTTCTGTGACACATTTTTTAATTTAAAAGCCTATCGTGTTAAGTATACATCCTAAGATAACAAAAGTACATATTTCCTGATAGGAAAATACAAAAGGAATCTTTAATATGGACTAAAAATGACACAAGGTTTAAGATAAAAGAGCTACATACATGTAGACTTGAAAATGGAATTTGATATTTTTTGTTATCTTATTGTTTTCATCATAACTTTTTCTGAGGCCCTCCTATGGCAATAAAAATGATATATTCTTGGAAAACTGATTCATATCCTTACAACAATCTATAATTGTCTAGGGTTTATGATTGTGCAAAAATTCAAAAATTTTCAAGTGTCATTGTCTAGGTGTTACATCATTTTTTATTGCATGCACAGTTCTGCCAAGTTATTTGGAGTATTAAAGTTTTAAGAAATTTCCTCCAATATTCTCACAATAATGCTCTGATTATCAAGTTAGATTTTCACTTTTTGAAAAATCTAGGCCAAAAATCAGTTGTATCAGTAATTAATTCAGAAAACAGCCCCTGTCCATACACCTGTTCACAAATATATTCAAATTTCATGCATACTTTTAAAACAAAGGTTGTTCTTGACAACCTGAAAGCTTGTCAGAGGCTTGTCAGACATAACAAGTAATGTATGCAAACTGGATTTCAATTATTGTAGTTCATTCATTAAAGAGCTCATATGTTGATTTTTTTCCGACCCCCAATTGCAAGAATTTGGTTTGTAAATAAATAAACATATTGAAATAAAGGTTTCATCAATTTTAGCAAACAACATAGATTTGTTTTGCATAAAATGTACCCTTGATTATTGCCCTTATTGAGCCAGATTTCTCAAACAGACCGATAAACATCGAAGCGGGGTTGACCTGCTATGACGTCACTGGGTAGAGTTGATCAATTCATCCGGTGCATGCATAACGCGCACTATTGAAATCGTGTGTAAAACCAACATCAACGAAGGTCGCTTTCTATTGGGGGAATTTTCTACGTTTTGTGGCAAAATGCCACGAAATTGCGTTGTGGGGGGGGGGGGGGAGAGGCGTGTTACAATACTTCAAAGAACCATAACATCGGTTTCTTCAGCTTTCCAAAGCAACAGAATTTGAGGAAAATTCGGTGAAAAGATTTCACAGCAGCAACACACAGCAAGCATGCACAAATTTGTAGCGACCATTTCGAAAAATCAGCCTTCGAATGTCACTGCAAGATTGACTTTGGAGATGTAGCTAGCCCAAAATACAAGGATAGGTTGAAGAAGGATGTCTTGCCCACAATACAGAGCATCAACTATTCAAAAACACCAACAACAAGCCGCAGGGGACCACTGTCGGAAGTCAGACTGAGAACTAAGGTGAGCAACTTTCGCCGTATTGTGAAATTGTATTGTTGAATCAATGCCGACATGGTCGTTCTTGCGCTAATTTTGTGGACTCAGTTCGAAGTCATTGTATCGTTTTTTTTCCAAAAATGTCAAGTGACAAGTTAAAACCAACCTTTATTAGGTGTTTCACCAGATATTTCACTGCTGTGACCAATATTAGGAAGAAAAGAGCGATTCTCGTAGAGTAGCTCTGTTCTTTTCTTCCACAGTACTCAGTAGTGTATCAGATCTAGATCTAGCCCAGTTCTCAAGCGGAGCCCTACAGCGTTTCACCGCGTCGCTGTAGGCCTACATGTAGCCTACCATGTGTACGGGTCTGACTACTGGCAGTCATGCCAACTAGTACGAATTCCTCACCCAGTTTCGCTCCTATTACACTTGATAAGGGGGTAGCAACATCTATGGATGTTTGGAATTAATTTGGAACACAACATTACCATAATGCATCGCACCTGTCTCCTCGAACAACCTTTTGTTATCCACTGGCATTAACTATTTATGGTTCTGGGTTACAAGAACTGTTCTAAATTTTTGCCTGTGATACACAATGCCATACCCCCTTATCAACCATAAAAGGCAAGGAATACGATTTTAGGTTGGCAGCACTGTACTGGGTATGACTGCCGGCTCCGACTTTTTAAGTTTTCGTGCATGTAAACTTGTGAAGGTGATTTTTATTTTTAAAAAATTGCACTTTCTAGTTGAGCTATTTGAAAAATGCACATGTAGTGCCCAAGATCTTGAGAGGGGTAGGCTAGCGCTCAGCTTCACTGTGGAAATCCTGAGTCTTATGTAGAGCTAGACTCTCGTGCATGCAGATTGCATATAATATTGAAGTAGAAATACGTAGCTGCTGCGCCGCCGTCGCATGCTATTTGGAGCTGAATGATTTGATTGTGATCGAGTAAACTAAGTTGTGTGTATGCGTATATTCACGTCTTATAACTTGGAGACTTTGACGATGCATGCAATGGCACGGCCGGCTGGTAGGCCAAGCGCACGGCTGCAGCCGGGGCGATTTTTATTTTCGTTATCGCCCCCGTCCCTGCATTTTCAGGAGCACTTTAAGACTTTCCATGGCGAATTCGCCCGCCGCCCCTGTGCATTTTTGGGGCTGGTATGGTATCCAAAGATGTGGCAGAATCATGAATATAAATAAATTGGCAAAATTTCAATGACCATTCCCCCCCCCCCCTCCTCCCCCTCAAATCCTTAGTTTGCTGGCTACATGCCACAATGATCTGCTCACACTTCCAAAAAGATCTAGCCCAGTTCTCAAGCGGAGCCCTACAGCGTTTCACCGCGTCGCTGTAGGCCTACATGTAGCCTACCATGTGTACGGGTCTGACTACTGGCAGACATGCCAACTAGTACGAATTCCTCACCCAGTTTCGCTCCTATTACACTTGATAAGGGGGTAGCAACATCTATGGATGTTTGGAATTAATTTGGAACACAACATTACCATAATGCATCGCACCTGTCTCCTCGAACAACCTTTTGTTATCCACTGGCATTAACTATTTATGGTTCTGGGTTACAAGAACTGTTCTAAATTTTTGCCTGTGATACACAATGCCATACCCCCTTATCAACCATAAAAGGCAAGGAATACGATTTTAGGTTGGCAGCACTGTACTGGGTATGATTGCCGGCTCCGACTTTTTAAGTTTTCGTGCATGTAAACTTGTGCGAGCTGTCTGAAAAATGGTTGCTTGTTGGAATAAAATGTAAACTAGTTTTCATATAATATTTAACAAAACTGATGGATTTGGAAACATAATTTTGAAGTATAAAAATCATGTCGAGCAAAGTTTCTCTTCACTCTCGGTTGCCAGTCCATGCTATGTTGTGCAGCAGTATACCGCGGAGGTATTACGACTCTACCCAATGACGTCAGTGCTAATTTGCATAGAAAAGTAAACAAGCTAGGATTTTGCCGAAATTGGACTGCGAGACAATTTCAAACCCTCAAAAAGGTGATTTTTATTTTTTTTAAATTGCACTTTCTAGTTGAGCTATTTGAAAAATGCGCATGTAGTGCCCAAGATCTTGAGAGGGGTAGGCTAGCGCTCAGCTTCACTGTGGAAATCCTGAGTCTTGTGTAGAGCTAGACTCTCGTGCATGCAGATTGCATATAATATTGAAGTAGAAATACGTAGCTGCTGCGCCGCCGCCGCATGCTATTTGGAGCTGAATGATTCGATTGTGATCGAGTAAACTAAGTTGTGTGTGTGCGTATATTCACGTCTTATAACTTGGAGACTTTGACGATGCATGCAATGGCACGGCCGGCTGGTAGGCCAAGCGCACGGCTGCAGCCGGGGCGATTTTTATTTTCGTTATCGCCCCCGTCCCTGCATTTTCAGGAGCACTTTAAGACTTTCCATGGCGAATTCGCCCGCTGCCCATGTGCATTTTTGGGGCTGGTATGGTATCCAAAGATGTGGCAGAATCATGAATATAAATAAATTGGCAAAATTTCAATGATGACCATTCCCCCCCCCCCCCTCCTCCCCCTCAAATCCTTAGTTTGCTGGCTACATGCCACAATGATCTGCTCACACTTCCAAAAAGAAAATGTAATCAAAATGAGCAAAAAACACAAAACAAATATAATGGAAAACATCAACTACTAGTAAACAGCTTCTTACCAATGTTGCTATCTTATCACCATCAAGAAGATGGAAGCACTGATCTACAAATAAGAGGATAATATTTCAATTGATTACTAAATTATATATATTTGCTTTGAAGTTCGTGAACTTTCAGGGGAACATTATGTACAAGGCAGCAATATAATACCAAAATTGCACGATAAAATTATATTAATTGAAGAGAGTTAATCAGTTGTCTCACGATGTGCAAACGTAAACGTAGGAAGTCTGACGTTTCGACTGCTATATACTGCTAGCCTTAGTCATAGACATAGATAGATCACGCTGAGCGGGTCTTAAATAGTCTTAAGACCCGCTCAGCGTGATCTCGGCTCATTGTCTATGACTAAGGCTAGCAGTATATAGCAGCCGAAACGTCAGACTTCCTACGTTTACGTTTGCACATCGTGAGACAACTGATTAACTCTCTTCAATTATTCTTCACCACGATGAACCTCTTCCAATCTAAAATTATATTAGTTTTAAAGTAATGTAATTGGTACAGTACCCCAATCAGCATCTTTCAAAAATCTCACCCTATGATGTAAATCAGCACAAGAAACAAACATATAATAAACAATCTAAAACTTTGCACACAAGTTTTTACTGTAAAAGGCTTCTATAAAAAAGCAAAAGAACATGTTCTACTACAATCCCTATCTAAACTTTTTGAATTTCTTATTTTAAAAATTTGAAAAAGTTTGAAAAAGGATGAAGGAAAGAATAGTCACAGAAAATTTAAAAGACGAAAAACGATCCAGTTTATTCATACCTGCATCTGTATAAAAATAAACAATGCGATCTGCATCTCCATCAAGAGATACACACTTCACTGCAACCTGGCTTGGCATACCTATTAGAAGAAAGAGGGAAGAGGTTTACAACCCCCTCCTAGGAATAAGCTGTATGCATCTCAAGTGGATAGACTTGGTGTAACCCTTGATTCCAATGATCAATTTTGTATTACTTCTTTTTTTTAATTCAATATTTCCAGTACATGTCATGGAAATGTGATGACTAACTATCTCTGATAATACTACTTCTTACTTAGTCAGTATCTACATGCTATTTCTTACAATTTTAGTCAGTATCTACATGCTATTTCTTACAATTTCAGTCAGTATCTACATGCTATTTCTTACATTTTTAGTCAGTATGTACATGCTATTTCTTACATTTTTAGTCAGTATCTACACGCTATTTCTTACAATTTTAGTCAGTATCTACATGCTATTTCTTACATTTTTAGTCAGTATCTACATGCTATTTCTTACAATTTTAGTCAGTATCTACATGCTATTTCTTACATTTTTAGTCAGTATCTACATGCTATTTCTTACACTTTTAGTCAGTATCTACATGCTATTCCTTACACTTTTAGTCAGTATCTCCATGCTACTTCTTACATTTTGTCAATATCAATCAGTTCACTTTTCTTAGTTTGGTGAAATAGATTAAGTACATTAATCTGGTAAATGAGAGGAAAGGTGATTTGTACGGTATTATTAAATTAAGATCAGATGTGTTTTCTTTTAGTAGATTGACAGATATAAGCATATACTGAATTCCACTGCAATTTGTTATTTCACATTCATTCTTGAGGAAGTACAATGAATATTTTTTTCTTCTTTCACTTCCTTAATATGTCATTGAAAACATGTCATATCTTCATCCTATGACATGGTGACAAGTGAGAACCTTTTTTTTTGTATGAAGAAGATATTGCACATAAATATGCCTACATTTAGTGCAATCATGTACTTGAGCATAAATTGTTTTTTTTTAAATACCCCACTTGCAAAATACAACAAAGTGGGGCCATCTTCATATTACTGTGCTTATCTGAGCTTACCCGAAGATGGTTTCTGTTGTACTTTCACATAGTCTGCTCCACACTGTGTTATACATTGTGATGGACAGGAAAGGAAGAAAAAGAGTATAGATCATGTAGAAAATGAGAGGAAATGGACAATACTTTAGTTTGCTAGTTCATCCACTCTTTTTTTTTTAACCTTTGGCACACTTATAAAAATGATTTGTCTCTGAAATTAAAAAAAGAACCTTGCCCACGCACTTAAAAAGGAACCTTTATGAATTGGAGACTTTTTTCCCTTTGTTTATAACTTCATTTATGCCACTGTTGTACTCACAGATGATTTCAAGAATAATGGTTCATAATGAAAAGTGCCTTGAACAATTACATGTATCAGTCAATAATCAAAGCAATCAAGTCTGTCAGTGAACTTTGTTTGAAAGGGACAGTCAACTATTAAAGAACTCATGGGGAAATGGAATCATACAGAATTTGCAAAATGCTTGTTTACTTGTACATAATTTTTATACATGTAGCCTGTCGGACTAATGCAATAAAAGATCAGACAGCACCAAATTGACCGAACTCAGGCTAGTCGAATGCTTCGGGTTTTTACCAATGCCAAGTCCTTAGACTCTTAGCGGGTCTCATCATCGTTCACCTTAAAAAACGTTTAGTGTAATCCTCAAACATTTCAAATTGCAAAATCATGGTTTACTTCTGGTTGATTAGTCTTTATTACCCTCCATGACGCATCGTCACCACGATTGCGTAACAACCCTCAGGCACTCCCAGAGAGCTGGCCCTGTAATTGCTTTTCCACATGGGACTAGAGCTTTGATTGCTTTTTCATTACGCGAAATTTGAAACACGGGGCAATCTTCCACAGCAAATGTCTCGGAGGTGGTCCAGAATATTAAAATCACATTATGGCATGTGCTTAGGAAGTCCTTGTATCAAAACTGACACGAAGCTCCGACTGCATTCTCCTCTCTTATCCAAAGTCACCTGCCTTTCCCCATGAGTTCTTAGTTGTTTGCCCCTTTAATCTGATGATCATAAATGTTTTTGCTCTGCATCTGTATTCATATATCAAAGCTTCCGTCAATTTCTCAAATTTTACTGAAAACCTTTTATCATTTATAAACCTCCTACAAAAGATCCTTACCATCTCATTGAGTTTTCCATTTGATCCGTCATTACAGATGGTGATGTTGAGTAGAGAAGTCTCCAGATGGTTGAGGAATTGCATCACCTTGAGGGCGCCAACACCATTAGCTCCGTCCAACAAGATCTGATTACTGTAGTCTCCTCCTCCAACATCATTCTGGGGAATGAGTTTTAGAAAAATCAGTGATATTGGTGGAATATAATTTCAGAAATGAATTACTGCTGAAAAATATATAATTGCCATCACTACCTTACCATATTTTCACCCTAAATAGGGTCACAAATCTGGGTGCGGCCTATGTGCAACCACAGGCAAAAATGACCCTTTTTCAAACCCATACGTAGCGGTATGGATGGGACTAAAGTTAGCCTATGCTCTACTTCTATCGATGTAATCATCATTTAAACATCGAAATATGAATGAATCATAAATATGCGAACCAGATGTTAATAACTAAATACATGTATCTCACAAATATAATCCCCAAAACAGATTTGTATGGTCTCTCAAATTGACAAAGCACTTGTACGAAGCTCAAATGATCGAGTAATTTCTGAAATTGCGGCTAAAAAAAATATCAGAATTTTCTTCCCAGGTCTATATTACAGTAGTACCAAAGAGGCAAATAATTATCCAGTACTATGAGCTACAATAATAACCATTATGGCACCGCAAAAGCTCTCTGTAAGGCACAGTGCACCCATCAATCTTCGCGCTATTTTTGCGTGGTCGTATCTTCACAGACACTTTGCAGAGCTGTGTTTGTCTAGTATAGAGAATGGACAGTTATCGCAGAGGATTTTCATAGCGCACGCACGTATGTGACGCATCCTCCTCGCCACTACATAACACCCTCGGTGTTGATACCAAGGGTGAGGAATTTCAGAAAAATAAACACCATGTGTAGATTCCCCAAACAAGGGTACCAACAAGGATAAGAAATCTGTCAATGTCTACTTTCAAGCTGCAACGTTGTTTTGGTCCTCCCAAACCATCTCCCTGGGATGTCATAAGGCCATAACTCAATATGGACCAATAAATGTGTCAGTGCATACTTTCAACCCCCCATGGGATTCGGTAAAGCCATATTTCTGTCAATTTGAACCATGCCCAAACTTTTTCTGACAAGAAGCCTGTTTGTATGCGTGTTACTTTGACCTCCTAGGTCATTGCAAGGACATGTTTTAGCATGTACATCTTGACTGCATGTATGCTCAACGTTGTGATTACGTGTTTTCCTCTTCGAAACCATCACGTCGTATGCATTTCTCTGTCTTTGCAAATCACTTAGGGAACTTATGATGGAATGGAATGGAATGCACTATGTAAGATATTTCTAAACACTTTTTTGGGGGCAATGGAAACATTTCCTTCCAATTTTATTTGTGATTGTGCCTCCATTTGCGAGTGGCATTCACGACTGATAGTCCCATTCGTACTCAAACTTTCAAAGTGGGAAAAGTGAATGTGCGCAGAAGTCTACGATGACATGCGTGTTTGCGAGCACTTCGCTTCCTCAGATTCTCTTTCTCTTTTAAGTTCTTAATGACATGAATACAAAGTCATCTAAGAATAATAGTCTTCAAAAAGTCAATGCAATTAAAAGCTTGGGTTTCATTATTTATTTCTTTGCATTTTTGGAGGCAATATTACTTGTAATTTAAAAATTTTGTTGTTTTTAAACCCATGATTTGCCAAAGCTGGGGTGCCACCTTTACGGAGATGCAGCCTTTACGCTGATGCGGCCCTTACGCCGGAAAATATGGTACTTGTGTTCAATTAAATGATGCAGACAAGGCCATCACAAGTGGGGGGTAAGAAACCCCTCCCATCCTGTCTGCAGAATAGCCTAAGTCCCCAGGGCTTTAGGCTGACCTAATGACAAAATACATGCAGGGGGGTTGAAGGAAGAAGAATAAAATTCAATTTCACAAGAGAGGGGTGAAAAAAAAAAAAGATGTATGAATTAAAGGGACATGCCACCAGACGGCCATACATGGGGAAAGTCAAAATTGCTTAAGCCCCATTCACTCGTACAAGTTTGTGCTTCAAACATGTCAGTCGGATTAATTTCGGACTGCACGAAGCTGACCGAATCTTGCAAGAGAGCTGGAGCTTCGGCTAAGCGTGCATGTTGCACAGCAACCAGTCTGTCCGAAGTTTGCATCGTCAGGTAACGAACACAGTGCCCTCTCGTGATATAAAAACGTCCACAATCTGCGGATGATTTTCCCTTTAACCTTATATCAACAAATTCAACTTAACATAATAAAAATATATATGAGCGTGAACAGTTATTTTACCAGTTTGTGGAGGCTGTTGAATGCATGGGCCAGTTTCTGGTAATAGCCTTGTTCAGTATGTTGTCCATAGGCTTGCTTGGTGTTATGACATCTCACCATATAATGAAGTTGTGGAGTGGACAGCAATCCTGCAAATATATGATGTTTCAGGAAATATGTAGACTTCAAATAGGTTAAAGCTGGAGTCACTGAAGTTATTACAGTATTCCAATACAATGTCTCTACAACCATATGATAGATTAAAGGGAAATTAACCTCAGCGTATGAACTAGCTTATTTTGAATGGTGTAGTATATGCCTCTTATTTGATACATGCAATTTCATGTAAAAACACAGGATATAGATATAAATCACTATTTTCCAGCCAAGTTATTGTCTGCTAGCAATAATAAGGGGGCTGCCATTACTTTATGTGTACACGAAAATATTTTTCATCCCAAGTAATATTTCCTTCATCGTTAACTTGTAATTGATTTTTAGAGGACAAATATATATTAGATATAGTCACATATTCTGAAATGTAAGTTTAGTTTTATATATTTTTTAAAAGGTCTTAATTTGTTCATAAAAATATACTTTCTGTACGTGGAGACGGAGAATTGACGTCAAGGACGGAGACAATCGTAACAATACCAAAACAAAGCGAGGAATCTGCATTACAGGATGGCTATTAGAACTCATGGGTCGTCAATTATCTAGGCCCATGACCAATAACAATCGTAATAAAATCAGAACAAAGCGACGTATCTGTTGTAAAGGTAGGCTATTATCAATGCATATGGTACCTAATGATCCGTGTCATGCACAAAATGGCAGCCTCCATGGAAAGACGTAGCAGACAATACCGCATCTAGAATATCATGTGGGGTTAATTGTCCTTTAAGTTTAAAAGAATACTTCTGACTACCAGGAGTGTAGCTTGTGGATATTCACAGGCATTAGCAAGGTTTCAGTATCAGTGTACATGTAGCCTTCACCAATTTCTTGTCATGAGTAGGGAATGGTGGCTGAGTGGGGAAGTCCATATCAGAGGTAAACTTTTGAAAATGCTGGGTTCTACGGCGAGGTCACAAACAGCTAATATTTTAGAACCATTCTATCGAAACCGATCATCCATGACAGGCAGCTTACCATAATCCGTAAGTTGACCTTCCATTGCTTTGACCCCATCCTTCAGAGCTTGAGCCAGACCTACACTGCTGGGTCTGTACAGATGAGTCAAAGTCAAATAAAGAAAACACATTCACATCATACTACTACTATATACCGATGTGTTGGCTCAGTCAGTACAGCGTCCGCCTCACAATCGGGAGGTCGTGGGTTCGAACCTCGGCCGCGTCATACCAAAAGACGTTAAAAGATGGGAGTTGCTGCTACATGTACCTTGTTTGGCGTTCAACAATTGAAAGGATAGAGCAACGTCGATCTGGCACTGCACAGTAGCTGCCGGGCCCACAATCAATTGGGCAAAAAAAATTTCCATTTTGGTTAATAAAATTTGGACTGGACTTTAATTGGATTATTATTATTATTGTAGAGGTATTTTTTTTTGTAGGAAGTCAATAAATCAAGTTTACAGACAAAGAAATAGGGTTAAAAAAAATCCCAGAATGACAATGCAGTATAATATTTCTTTATGGGAAAAATGAAAGCAATTTAAACAAAAATTGTTAAAGCTCATCATCTAATACTTTGGATTATAATGCACATACATGTACTTCTCTCGAAAAGAAGAGTAATACTAATAGTTGCAAAAAAGGACATTGGAAGGAAACATGTTAAATGTAGTCTCACATTGTTCTACTTGTATCAAAAGCTACATGTACGTGTGCAAGATATGTTGATGTTCCATCCATGATTTTCAAAGAATTTCAGAGTAAATGTATGATAGAATCACCAGATCATGACTGCAAATAAGGCCCTTTGCTCAGATCATTTTTCCTCTCTTTACAATCTATTTTCCTCAATTTATACAATAGACATGTGAATATTTAAGGTAAATGGGTACCATGGAAGCTAAGCCTGCCTTTTCATATGTTGTCAAAGTAAATATATTTTATGAACAGCCTTCATGGCCTTGAACTAATAAATTGGATGACTCACATCAAACAGACCTTGTATTACACAGAATATTTGCAAGGGTCTAATGGTGTTCCTATATCTTTTAAACTGATAAAAAAATTTGGAGGTGAAAATTTTACTGTGAAACTAAATAAATCATTGAGATAAACATTCAAAAACTTGACAATAACAATTTTAAAATGAAGAAAAAGAATGACAAGCAATTTAATAATAATGAAAAGTGATATTAAGACACATTCTTGCCCTTCCAAATAACCTCTTGAATAGTGAATCTGCATTTTGCTAATTGTGTTAAGCTATTTATCATCCCTTCTGCAAAACAAAACCGTTCAACATAAAACAAAAAGAGATAAAACAACATGGCTAAGTTTCATTTAGAATTTTTCTTGTGACTGCTTATTGCAAAGCAGTGTGCACATACTGCTTACCTTGTATCTCTTCCTACAAAAATATTAGCAGGTGCTGAGATGTCTACCTGTGCATCCTTTATCACTGTCTTCACTGTACACTCTAGGTCCTCATCACTTTATCATATTACAGAGAAAGAGAGAAAGAGAGAAACAGATATGAAAGCTTACAGTTACTCTTCAGTTCATATCACAAATGATATTCTAAAAGGGATTCGGTAACTTTGTGGAGGCTTGATTTAATAAATTGTTGAATTTTGATATCTTGTCTTGTATAATAATGTTCAGAAGGATAAATAAATAGCCAGCCATATACAGGTTTTCAAATATATAATGCTATTACTAAGATTTATGACTGAATACTCCCATTAATGAAAGCGTAGCGTATGGCAATACGCTTTAGTCTAACACTGAGTCTATGAAGAAAAATGAGTCCGGCATTTCCAGTCACTTGCATATTTTTCTCTTGTGAAGCACATGATGAATTTGAAGTGCTTTTATTTTTCCTGGGCTTCATGTTTACACCATATTACACATACTGATAGGATGTAAGGCCAGGCAGCTCCGATTTTATCAAGCCTCTACAAAGTTACCAAATCACTTTAAAGAATAATACAACTAGAAATGTGCATTCCTCGTGCCGCGCAATGCGAAATGTATCCCCCGGCGTTGGCAGCGATTTGAAGGAGGGACAAAGACCCTCCCCCATCCCCTCCCTCAAACAAAAGGATGGTGTAGAAATTGCCGCCAGTGGCCTGGAATATTGTCAACACCAGGAGCAGCATTACCAAAACGATTTGTGTAGATTAGAGTATAATGCATTTTTATAGAAAATTCAGAAGAAATATGACCTCAGAGCGCACATAAGACATCCACTAAAATATGACCTTTGATCCTATGAAAGACGGAACACTAGAGGCAGCATCACCAAAAACTGTAGAGGTGTAATCTATAATGGACCTACATACAAAATTTGAATGAAATCCGTCAAGAAATGCAGAAGTAAGAGTGCACAAAAGGGACAAATGAGCTTTGACCCTATAAAGGACGGAACAATGAGGGCAGCATCACCAAACAGTAAAGATGTGTAGATTATACCAAGATACATCTCCATACAAAATTTGAAAGAAATCCATCAAGAAATGTGGCCTGCAGAGTGAACTCACGCCATCCCTTGAAGTATGACCTTTGACCCTATAAAAGACGGGACACTGGTGGCAGCATCACCAAAAACTACAGGTTTTTAGATTACACCAAGGGACACCTTCATGCAAAATTTGAACGCAATCCGTCAAGAAATGCAGAAGTAAGAGTGCAAGAAATGGAAAAATGACCTTTGACCCTATAAAGGACGGAACAATGAGGGCAGCATCACCAAAAATTAAATTTGTGTAGATTATACCAAGATACATCTCCATACAAAATTTGAATGAAATCCGTCAAGAAATGCAGAAGAGTGCACAAAAGGGACAAATGAGCTTTGACCCTATAAAGGACGGAACAATGAGGGCAGCATCACCAAACAGTAAAGATGTGTAGATTATACCAAGATACATCTCCATACAAAATTTGAAAGAAATCCATCAAGAAATGTGGCCTGCAGAGTGAACTCACGCCATCCCTTGAAGTATGACCTTTGACCCTATAAAAGACGGGACACTGGTGGCAGCATCACCAAAAACTACAGGTTTTTAGATTACACCAAGGGACACCTTCATGCAAAATTTGAACGAAATCCGTCAAGAAATGCAGAAGTAAGAGTGCAAGAAATGGAAAAATGACCTTTGACCCTATAAAGGACGGAACAATGAGGGCAGCATCACGAAAAATTGAACATGTGTAGATTATACCAAGATACATCTCCATTCAAAATTTGAACAAAATCCATTGAGAAATGTGGCCTGCAGAGTGCACTCACGACATGTCCTGAAGTATGACCTTTGACCCTATAAAAGACGGGACACTGGGGGCAGCATCACCAAACACTATAGGTTTTTAAATTACACCAAGAGACACCTTCATGTAAAATTTGAACAAAATCCGTTGAGAAATGTGACCGCCAGAGCGCACACAAGAGTACACACAAGACATCTATCAAAATATGACCTTTGACCCTATAAAAGACGGAACACTGGGGGCAGCATCACCAAAATCTATAGGGTTCCAGATTTTACCAAGAGACACCTTCATACAAAATTTGAACAAAATCCGTTGAGAAATGTGACCGCTAGAGCGCACACAAACTTTCCCCCAAATATGGCCTTTTACCCTATAAAAGACGGAACACTGGGGGCAGCATCACCAGAAACTATAGGGGTCCAGATTTTACCAAGATACACGTCCATAGGAAGTCTGAAAGAAATTCGTCGAGAAATGTGACCGCTAGAGCGCACACAAGAATGTGACGCGGCAGCGGCGGCGGCGAAACGCTGCTGAATCCAAAGTATCCTCCGGCATACTGCCGGGGGATACAATTAATGAGTGCTTGTTCAGATACGGATAGTTGAGTAAACAATATCTGAATTCACTAGAAAATCAAATTCACATGATAATATGCAAAGAAAGTGAGCCAATCGGGATGCTTGTAGTACTGATAATAAAATATGTAGTTCAAAATGTGCACATCTATATTTCATTTCATTCATTTATTTTTCCACTTTCCACTGCATGTATTGGCAGTTTTAAAGTGACTCTTGAGTTCTGGGAAAGGTGAAAAATAATTTGTGACCTTTCTCATTCCTTTTATGTCAGTTTGGAAGAACATCATAGTAGAAACATCCCCTGAAAAGGATTGCTCTTCAAATGCTCTTATATTTGAAATATGACTAGAAATAGCTGAAATGTTCACATAATCATATAATTTCATTATGAAGGGGGTGACAGCTGTGGGGAAAGGGGTGCATGTATTCCGTTCGGGGATATGTTCCGCTCAGACTATGTCTGGCTTCACTGAATCCCCCTCCTAGGAGGAGAGCCTCGAAAGTCAGAAAATGTTATAAAACTCCCATTATGCTTGTGATTTTCCCCACATTTTTTTTTCTCCAAATGAGTTGTCAAAGTTGGGGTGCAGCCTTTGTGGCGCTGCGGCCTTTAAGCCGGAATATACAGTACACTCAGACCCATGTCATGGTGAAACCCTGTAAATTTTAGTAGATATTACACTCTCCTTTAATACCTAGCATTAGCCATCAGTGTCGCATATCCCTCCCAGTGTGGTATCAGCATCTTTCCCATAGGCTCTACTAGCTTCACACCATTATCCTCCTCTGGGTTGTGGGATGCGGTTATCATCACACCAATAGTGGCTAGATAGAGGAGGAAGGAGAAGGATCATCAATGCCATTTTATAGATCAGCCGTTATTCTTGCATCTTTAAAAAAGGAAAAAGGAACCTGGAAACACATGCATTAAATATAGTCTGTCGTTCTCCTTGTATAAAAGATATATGTATGAGATCTTTTGGTATTCCATTCATTATTTCTGGTGAATTTTAGTGTAAATATCTGTGAGGAACGCTAGATAACGCCTTTATACACATGTGCTGCCCTAAGCTAGGACCCTTCCACCCCGACGGCTGCCCGCTCAACAAGCTCTGTGCTTCGCATGAAGATAGCATGTGAAAAGCATACACAGTCCCCCCATTGGTTAATACATGTACATGTGTGTATAAGTTTTAGTACAATCTGCCATTGTAGGAGTTAACATTCCCCTCCCGGTATCTAAATTCTTTTTTACTTCTCCTGGAGGAGGAAAAAACTTCACAGCAGCTTAGCTAGTATCTTGCCATTTATCGTCTAAAATAAAAAAAATCTGACTAAAAGTTTTTGCGGGAACTGCACGTTACCTTTAACTGTTTAATTTTGTCTTTGTGTCTATTCGACAGATACATGTAATACTATACTGCACTTACAGGATTGAAAAACAAATCAATCATGAACTATTTTGCCATATCTTTCAGCTCAGCATTATCAAATCATTCAATTCAAAAAATGTACAGGGTGAAAATCATTTCCAACTGTACGGATGCTTCGAGAACATACATGTACACATGTATCATCACTATGAATATGGCAAACAAAGAAGTGGACAAAATATACAGCTCCTCATTGTACCTTCCACACTGGTTCTGGTAGACAAAAGAACATCCCTTCATTGCTATTATGTAAAAATATGTAGAACAGGTGTCACATGCATAATTCACCTGTTCTACTTATTTTACATAATAGCAATGAAGGGATGTTCTTTTGTCTACCAGATAAGATAGACCTGTTCACAAAGTTCTTCAAATTTATGGATGTTTCTTTCCTGGGGTCCTAGTAACGAGGTATTCCATTAACCTGTTATTAATGATTGAACTACAATAATCAGAATCCAGTTTGCATACATTACTTGTTGCTACATGTATGTCTGACAAGCCTCTGACAAGCTTTCAGGTTGGCAAGAACAACCTTTCAGGTTGGCAAGAACAACCTTTGTTTTAAAAGTAGGCATAAATTTTGAATATATTGTGAACATGTCTATTACGGCAGCTGAGGGCAAATTTTCCCAAATTTTTTCCTTTAAAAATCTATACATATATCTGAATGAATACCGAGGACCCATTTAAAGGGGAAGTCTACCCTCATATGTTTTTACACAAAACCTGTATTCAATTCAATTCAATTAACATTAAAATTTATGAGACTTTTCTGTACTGAGCAAATGGGAGAGGATCTTGCAAGATACGTCACAGGGTTGCCAATTTGTGTTCGATAATTTATTACAACTCCAAAATTTCATAACTTTCTTTCTTATCTGATTTTGCTCAAACTTTCACTAATCTGTTTCTCTAATTTTTCTTCTTTTATTTAAATCAACTTAATACCAGACTGGACTTTCCCTTTAAGAGGTCAACAAGTGGTAATTGAATGATTACTGAACTAGATGGCCAAGTGCAGTTTAACTGAAAAAAGAACCCTTGAAAATAAACGCAAACTACAATTAAAACTACACTAAAACTCTCTATTTTACATTAATTACAATTCATTCACTGGTAGAAAAGGATGAAGGATAATTTGTTGACAACGTGGGTGACCTAAATATCCCAGTCGTACGGAACTGGGACACCAAAATGGCATCCGATTCCTTATTGATCAAATCATCCATTTTAAGGTGTGCTGACTGTAACGTACCTTTTGTGAGTTTTGACCGAAGTGCCGCAAGGATACCCATCCTGTACATCACAGAATCTAGCAGATTAGCCCTGAAATGAGTGAAAAAATGAAAGTAAAATAAAACATGATGTTGATCTTGATGAGTAACGTTGATCAGCCCTGGTGGAACATCACTCAACATGTACATTTTGTATCATTTGCTCAAATATTTCCTGCAATGTTTTAGAAATAGAGTTGATTATTAAAGTGTTGGGAAATGACTGAAATCATAGCCTGGAATTGGGGATTTTTTGACCTGCTTGTTTACCGGCAATCAAAATCATTTAACAGTAAAATAGATCTAAACTACATGTATCTGAATCTAAAATGACCAATCCAATGTTCAACTTGATCTTCTAAGTTTGCTTTAGGGGACTACAAGTAATTTTCTGCCATTGGACCGGAAGAGCAAACATGCATACGTACGATGCAGCGTTAATCCAAAGAGAGAGCATCTATGCACCACCATCCACCAATCAAGCATCCCACACATCCCACACCTCCCCCCCCCCCCCCCCCCCCCCAGCAGGCATCGGTGTCACTAGGCGGTACGCCATAATATATATCGCCGGAACAGGGTGGTTATCGCGTCTAGAATGCCGCCGTAAGTCTCTGCCCTCCTGGGGTTTTTTTAATGACCAATCAGAGCATTCTTTTGGGATTGGGTTTATGAATATTTAGATATCAATGGGCTGACCCAGGTCTATATATGTAATGCACATGTATATGCCTACATGTACATACATGTAAATCTATCAAAGAGGTCAGTGGGTGGAAACTAATGACGACATTCAAAAAAATTTTTATGAATATTCATTGCAATCGAGTCAAGATGGCTGACAATTCCTGTCTACGATCAGTCTTTCTGTAAGTCAAATACCAATTTTGGACCTGAATGAATTATTAGCTATTGTAAGTCAAGGACAGGAAGTGTCAGATGAACATGATGAATGTTAAATTGTAGCAAATGTACGTTTGCTGAAGACATTATAAGTGTGAAAAAGAAGTAGGGGCATCTATTTTTCTCACTCCGACTGCAACGACCCATTGGTACCCTGTACTATGGCAGTGGAGGGCATTTAGTCTCTATGCAGCGGCAGTCAGTGGAGCTCGGCGTAGTCTCAATGGAACCATCAATAAGTTTGTCTGCCAACAGGTGGCACATGCATATTCACCTGTTCTACTTATTTTACATGATAGCTCTAGTTAACTCTAATAATTATATTGATAACTTGTATGAACATTCAGTGAGAGATTTCTTGATCTCATTAAATGGAGTATTATATTCTTGCAAACGTCCATGAGAATAACAATACCTGCCAAAACGGGAAAGATATTTGACCGAATTCACATACTTATATATTTCATGTCATCAGGAATATTTGTGATTGCTCTTAAATGTTTTCATTGAAATTATGCACCTATCAATTGTAAGACGCACCCCTCGACCCCCGGGAAAGGTGCGTCATGGTTGGGTAATTTACCAACAAATGAATGACGCAGGGTATGGTCATGGAAGCATTTGGTCAGTCACAGCATGGAGAATGGGGTGCGTCATAGTCGGTCATTTTACATGGGTGCGTCATAATGCCTCGCTATGTTTACAAACGGGTCTGTCCGCGCAATACTCACCGCGTACCGGGCTTTTAAACATGCAAACTCCTTGAATATAAAAAAAAATATATTGACATGGAATCTATACTTTCGCACCGGGCGCCCAAAATCGAGTTTGATGACATCAAATAAAATGGAAACCCCCAAATAATAATAATTGATCTCAAATCCTCTCTCATGCTGTCTTCTGTCTGGGTTCTCAAAAAAGGGAAGAAATAAGGTATTTTTCGTTACTTTGTTTATTTTTACCCCGTTCGTTCCAGCACTGCGTTGGCTGGTTCGGTTCTTGCCGCGATGATCGCGATCGGTAGCATTTGTGCTAGGCTGGATTGAGACATGAATATTCATGTGTTGACGTCACAAGAATGTCAGCGATTGCACTGTGTGACTTCTGCACATTTTCATATGTCATCGCCGATAATCTTATCTCGAGCTCGGCCTCAATAGCGTGCAGGATGATAACGTGTGTTTGTGTCTTCAGCTAGCGTTCATGCATGCATGTCGATATCAACAATGCATGCAATACTATACTAGCGCCGCGCCGATGCATAGCGTGCCACGTGCGCGCGGAGCTTTACCATGACGGGGTGCGTCACAATGGTAAGTCAAAGTCTAGAACTGGTGCGTCATATTTTTTCGTCCAGGCACAGTCATTGTAAGAAAAGGTCCGTCATAGTCGAGACACACAGGTGCGTCATGGTATAGGAAAATCCGACTCACATCTGACAAGTGACGCACCATTCCCGGGGGTCGAGGGGTGCGTCTTACAATTGATAAGTGCATTAGCTCACTGAATTTTGTTCTGTTTCCGAAAGTTGGGAGATGTATGATATTTCTGACAAGTAGAAGATGTAAGTCATGTTTCGAGTTTGTGATCTGATGCATTTTGGTGTTCCTGTTCTGTAAATGTGTTATCAAGATTTTAACCAATTATGGTGAATACCAAAATTGTGTTATCTTCAAAGAAAATGGCCATAATACTATAAATCTCATTTAGAACGTCCGTGAGGGATATGAGAACTTCCGTGATGAAAAGTATGTTAGGTTTGAATACCTGTAAGAGCTCACACATGTCAGAGGGGGTGAATTAAAATGTTTTTTTCTTTAAGTGCATAACCTGTACTACTAATTTCAGTTACATAAGTAAAAAAATACAACGTTTTTCTTTTCCATGTGAGAAAAATTTAAAAAACATTACGACTGCAGGTGTAAAATTTTGAAATTATCATAAAGTACTTGATATTGATATCACTAGAAAACCAAATGTGGTCATTAGGCTGGATGGATAAGAACTGTCCGCATTTGAAACTTCAATTTCAAACACTATTTGTGCTAATGATTTATTAAACATTTACGAGAAAATCTTACACTTTCGTTTATACCAAGTACCGTAATGTCACCATTCGTGGACTGGTTTGACAGTTTTAGATTCATAATTTTCAAAAAATAAAATTTGTTGAGGAATCACCAACCACTCTATGCCGAAAATGCTTGTGAATAAAATCCACCTGAAACATTGCATCTTGCTTCTACGGTGCTAACACCACTGCGGCGCTTCTGTGGGGCTTCTGCTGCTCCAGTGTCGCAGCACTGTGATATTAGCTATGGAACTTAAGCTCTGTTACATCGAACACAGAAAATATGGTACATACATGTATAATTTATTTTGTTTCCATCTGCTAAAGAGGAAGTTCTTTTTTTACAAAAAAATTTGCAGAACATAAAAAAGCCCCAATTTTGGAAAAAAAGTTTTCCAGCTGTCATTCTTTGCGCGATCGGCAGCCAGCGAAACGCCACATAGTTGTTCCTTATTTATTTTGGTAAAATAACTCCTAGCCAATCGCATCCATTCTTTGCGCTTCGGAGAGACTAGGGCAGTTGACATAGGGCAGTTGACATAGGGCGTTGCAGCAATGAAGCTGTATTATAAAATAAGGATGCACCACGACTGGTGACATTATGGTGTGTGTATGTGTGTAATTGGGGTTTTACAGACGTGTATCAATCAGATATGATTATTTACGTCTGGGACCGACCTTTAACGTCACCATCCGAAAGACGTGACTCAGTCTCGAACCTGGGTCCGCTGAATCAGTTTATAACTTCCACTGGTAGCTGGATTACAGGTGCACGCCACAACGCCCAGACTATAGGGTGCTTATTAATCACAGACGTTCACGTTTTTGAGGTGGTTAACTTGAATGGTCAACCCTTTCATGACAGGAAATATATAAGGGCTAAACTGATCACATTTTTTTCCTTCAAATTGGCAATAATATTTCTCTTTAACGCTACATGGCTCTAATAAATTGCTATGATTTTGAACCACTCAATTTGAAAGCAACATAGACCCTAGTACATGGTTAGGAACTTTGTCAAAAAGTTGAAAAAACTGCCAATTTTAATAAATAGCAATGATTTTGAACCACTCAATGTGTTGCCAATCTAAGGATTTTAAAGCTTATGCTCCTTTTTAAAATTCCTGGCATCAAACACAATATGGTCATGCAACGACAATGGACACAGTACAATTTTGCTCTTTCTACTCGTGTATCTGTGGTATATTTTTGAGGGCTCTGAATCAAAAGTTATTGAGCCAAACCACAAAACATGCCAAAATATGGTCCATTGTCTCGAAAGGAAAGGGTTAATAAAAACCTGTTCCATCAATCATGTCCATGGGAAATATCCCGGTATAATTGGATTTTTGTAATGCTTAAATTTGTATTCTTCAATAGGCCTAGGCCCTAGTTCAAACAATAAACATGCCATTTTTTACTTTTCTCAAAATTTGTTTTTTCAGCCTCCTTTGACCGATTGGTACAATTTTCAAAATTCTCACCCATGTGTGACTGTCATGACTGTGAATATGATTGTGAAGAAAGAGTCGAGTCTTAATTCATTGTTCGTGTATTAATACAATTACAAATTCCAATTTCAAAAATTGTTAATATTTTAATATTATCATGTAGGCCTACCGGTATAAATATATTGTTAATGTTAATAAAAAGCCTAAACTTTAAAGTAAAACTAAAACTAGTAAAACTAAAGAGTCTACTTATGTTAGATTTTCTTAAAAATCTTAGAACTTAGAAGATTAGAAGTTAGATATTTATTAGTACTAGACCAAATCTAAGCTTCAGTCTCTCTGTATCCAGGTATCGTCGGTTGTTCCGCTGAGACTCCGTCTGGCTCCACTAGATCTATGCCTATATGCCTAAAAAAGTATGGGGAAGGTTGAGAAATGTCAGAAAATGAGAAATATTATTTCCCCATACACAGACGGTTATTTCTGTCTAGGCCACTCATAGCTACATTCCTATACTTCGTGTGTATAATGTAGGCAGTCATACACCTCATCTTTTTAAAACACCACTGCACAAAAGTCACCAATATTCACTCAAAATCGGCATTTAATTTTCAAAAACCGACCCCAAAATATCCAAGAAATACAATAAATTCAACTCACCAATGTTGGAAAAGATATTTTCAAAAATCAAATCCGTAATTTACTGTTGATTCTCGCGAAACGAGCTATCGGAGTCATTGTGTACATTTCCTGTTCGCCGCGGGCGCTGACATCTCCCCAAAAGAGTTTTGTCCTCAAAAATTCGGTCCCTATGGCGTACACGGAAAAGTTCCGATTTTCTGTGTGCGCGATCGTAAAGATCGATGTGCGCTTGCGATCCCGAGTTTCTTCGTGGACAAAAATTGTATTGGCCGATTTTAGTCTAAGACATCGGCAGTTTGTAAACAACACGCGATCGCGAAACAAATCGGCGCGGATTTCTCCGGTTTTGGACAAGATTTTGACTTTGGATTTTGCTGAAAATATCAAAAGTTCTTCCTAACGGCCATTTGAGGTAGGAGTGAGATTTTTAAGGGCTGAATTTGAAAGCAAGTATTTAAAATATTTATCTTATTTTTTCCCCATACCTTTAGTACATGCGACAGAAAATACCAACTATTTTACAGAAATGTACCCGGGAGTGGCCAGGCCCTAGATATTTACCTGCAACGAAATCCTGCGGTGCCATAAGAATACTTCTGGTCAATGGGTTTAGAATGCCGGGCAGATCCTGTAGCTATTCTTTTATAATACTCCATTTTCACAGTTCAAAAGTGTCCAATAAAATATAAACGTTAATCACACTAGGCTAGAACTTAACTCATCTATGCAAAATTCGTCGTGGTCTTATCACACACACGTGTACGTGTACTGTGTACGTACGTAAATGGCGCGCCATATACGTACGTAGAGCGCGCCATAGACAAATTAAATAGTAGAGCTCGAGCGCTCCTTGAATCTGGCTTCTTCTTCTTCTTCTTTCGTTGTATGGTATCGGCAATCAGTCAAATTTGACTATTGTTGCCAATGACGTTATGCATGTAATTCAAATTCAGTATTTCTGACTCCTTCTCTCTTTTAATTTACATTTAGAATCAAGTAAACATTTAATACTGTATTTAATCTGTATTTAAAGCTTAATAAGAAAATAATAAAACACCACATGCTTCAGCTCAGTTCCAACGAGCGCTTGCCTAGCCCTTTCATAGATGCAATCTTACCGATACGGAGCGGTACTTTGCGCCGTTTTTTCGGACATGCCTAGGTAACTCATGCATAGACATAGGGGCGCTGTTGTACCTGTGCTTACTGATGGGTTGAACATGTATTTTGGATAATTATCAAGTAATGAGATGAAAACACTTGTGGGCTAAGTTAGTAGAAAATGGGGCTTCTAAATGCACATAATTGTGTGCGTGCATCATTTATACATTAAGACATAACTTTTATAATATACACAAAGGAAGAAAATACATTTAGCATTGAAACTCAGACCTACATAAAATACAAAATACTAGTATCCCTCACTATGTACACGACAACAAAAGAGAGCAGGCAAAATAGACAACCCCCCCCCCCCCCCCCCCACCGCACCCCACAACCGCTCCGGCAGACAAAAGCATATGAATTTGTCATGTTCACTTAACGCGAACCGGTCGTGATCCCCGATCTTTCGACAGAAATTTGGCGAAAACACGTCCTTTTCGGCACATTTTAAATCATATCTCGAGAACCGCGCAAGATTTTTCATGGGGGCAAACGGTTTATAAAACTTTGATTAATTCTATATCTCATGAATTCAGTTATATTTTAATTGAATGAAAAAAACCGCCGTCTATTTTCGACTGAAAATGCATGGTTTCATGCTTTTTGTGTGAGGAGAAGCACTTTTTTGCACTCATTGCTCTCGTATTCCTCCTATAGTTTCTGACTTACGTGTCAAAATGTATGGGGGCAAAGACTAGCAAATAGCCAAGATGTTACTCTTTCTTGTGATATCAGGTTCGTCCTGATTGGTCGAAAAAAACCGCCGTCTATTTTGCATAATTAAAAAGAAACATGGCAAAAAAGATGTCATGTATATAAAGCACGTACAGTATGTAATGCTGCGTATATAGGCTCGATTTGGACTGTGCCATTGTAAAACGGGGTGCATCAATCCAATGTGTGTGTTGAACGACCGTGAATGCGAATTGAGCAGTCGTTACAGCTGTGGAGTGATTATGTTGCATACCGTGGATGAAATGGATGAATCATGTCGAATTAATGAGAAAGTGTAAAATTCTTCCTTCCCGCGTACGCACTGTTGTGTACTCGGAGTGAGATTCGTAAATAGCAGCTCTTCTGTCCCTCCCTTCTCCGTTGCCCCCCATTGCTATAATAGAACAGCCGCGAACAAAACACCGATTTATACAGAGCAATGACCTGGACCACCCAGCTGATCGAGCGCGTACTCCGAGTCGCGTTTGTATGTGCGCACAGCTGACTAAAGCAGAATTAAACCTTCAAATTATGTGAACAAATCAGGGGGTGAGAAATTCATATGAGACCCCCTCATCGCCATTATGCAAAACAAGCGGAACAGGTGAAAATGCATGTGGCTCCTGTTCCACATTAAAAAAAATATATTCACATTACAGCCACGAAGGGACGCTCCCCCGTCCACCAGAGAAAATGCGGGAAGCACAGCGAGGAGCCGTATACCCCGTCCACTTCCTTGCCTGGTTCATGTAGTGCCTAGTTCTTCTTTACTGAGAAAGGAGGGTTAAAGCCTACCTTCCCCGAAAAACGCTTCGTTCGCAGAACGAAACGTGTAATAGCCCTTTGTATTTGGGGATCACTACTTTTCAAATACTCAATTATTTTTCTTTCATTGGTTTCATTCAGTTCAGACAGGAGCATCGCTCTCTCGATAATATATTTTGGGCAATCTATAAGGTAATGGCCGACAGTTTCAACCTGTTGACATCTGTCACAGAAACCAGTTGGATGAATACCTAGTCTTAATAGATCATGGTTGAGACCTATCACTCCAACTCGAAGACGATGGAGTATAATTTCTTGTTGTCTACCTAGGTTACAAGTGTAAGTGGATGTAACTGATGACTGCAGCTCTTTTAAACTGGAATTTGATTGATTCCATCTTTCTTGCCATGAGTACTTTGGAACTCTGAACTATAAGTTGTTTTATTTCTGAAAGTGTTATTTTGTTATATATTTCAATATTTTTGGATAGAGCAGCTTTTGCGCACGAGTCTACTATTTCATTGCCCGTGATTCCGCAGTGTCCTGGGATCCATTCCAAATATATATCTATTCCTTTGTACTTAAGCCTCGTACTAATCGTTAGAATTTCATTAATAGTTGGTTCATTATTTTGGTTTTGTATGGATACAAGAGCACTAAGTGAATCACTAAATATAACAACACCCGTGTAAATGTCCATACTTTCCACCCATTCGAGGGCTAGAAGAATAGCAATCAATTCAGCCCTGTAAGACGAAGTGAAATTAGTCAATCTCTTCCCTCGATGTATTGAAAAGTATGGTACATAAAAGGCAGATGAACTTACTCCTTTATCAGGTGATTTGGATCCGTCAGTGTATATGTGCAATTGACTTATCCATTTGGTGTGTATTAATTCAAGGCTCTGTTGTTGTAATTGCATGGGATGGTCTGTTTTCTTTAATTGTAAGTTTAATTCAGTAGATATGATTGGTGGGCAGAATAACCATGGGGGAAAAACAGAAGGACTAAGTTTTTCAATAATTTCTTGTCCCATCTTACACTGTAACCTGTATCCAAAAGGTTTACAAACACATTTGCCTTTTAGGTATTCAAATTGCCAGCATGGTTCTATATGACTTACCAGTGGGTGATTAAAATTTCTCTCAATACTCTGTCTGTACTTGCTAGATAACAATTGTCTTCTTAGGTCTAGAGGTAGTTCCCCCATTTCAACCTGTAAAGAACTCAAAGAGGTTAACGGGAGACACCCCGCACATATCCTAAGAGCTTGATATTGCACAGAATCTAAGATCTTTTTGGTAGTTTCAGCTGCACTATCATTGGCAACCGTAGTCCAGAAGAGATCTGATAAGTGCTCGATAAACAATTAGAAGGGATTTTGATGAACTTCCCCATTTTGTTCCTGTCAGACTACGTAATATGTTTAGTTTTCGTTTACATCTTGTAGCTACATTTTCTATATGAGAGTGCCAGGTCAATTTGCTATCAAATAAAATTCCTAAAAATCGGTGAGACGGTTTATATGTTAGAATATTCCCTTCCAAGTTCAATGCTGGTTGAGCAATGTTTGATCTTTTCGTGAATAATACAGGTACAGTTTTTTCATTTGAGAGTTTAAAACCCCAGTCTTTGAACCAAGAGGATAATTTATCCAAATACGATTGGATTTTCAATCCAATTATATCAACATGTTTACTAGACGTCCATATTGCACAGTCGTCTGCATACATAGATATTGTTACGTCTGGGTCTGTTGGAATGTCCCTCATCATCACATTATAGAGGAGGGGGCTCAAAACACTACCTTGAGGTAAACCGTTATGCATTTTGTATGTGCTTGATTCTGTATCTGAGATTCTTACTTGAAAAGTACGTTCTGTTAGGTATTCACGCAAATAGTTGTACATCCTTCCTTGTATACCACAATGAAAGAGTTTAAATAACAAGCCTTCGACCCACAGGCTATCGTAGGCCTTTTCAACATCCAAAAAGACTACCAACATATGCTCACAACAATTAATACTCTTTTGAATGTCATTCTCCAAGAGAACAATATTGTCAATGGAACTACGCCCTTTTCTAAACCCACTCAAAAAATTAGGCAATAAATTATTCTTTTCTATGTACCATTGTAATCTGTCATTGATCATACGCTCAATAATTTTTGCAAAACATGACATGAGAGATATCGGTCTGTAAGAAGTTACATTTTTAGAATCCTTACCAGTTTTAAGAATTGGAACCAATATGGAGTGTTTTAGAGGACGTGGAATATTTCCAGTTTCCCATATTTCATTAATAATATGTAACATAGTGTTTTTAGCTCTCTCGGACATATTTTCATAGACAATATATGGAATATTGTCCTTTCCTGGCACCGTGGTGCGTTTGGAGGTTTTAACAGCCTTTTTTAGTTCAAACATCGAAAAATGTTCGTTAATCACATGGTCTGTTAAGAAAGGACAATTTTCCGTTCTTGTCAGGATTGTTTTAAGGGTTGCTTCTTTATTTCTCAGTCCCAAGGATTGGAAAAATTTACCAATGGCTTCTGTTTTCTCTTGGGTTGATATAATGTCCTGACCGTTTTCAACCAATATAGACATATTTTTAGATTCCTTTGTTGATACTCCATTTAAACGTTTTATACAAGCCCAAATTTTTGACTCCGGCATATATCTGTCAAGTCTTTTGCAAAAAGCCTGCCAGTATTCCCTTTCCGCTCGACGGAGGACTCGCTGAGCTTCCGCTTTCTTCTTCTTAAACTCATCTATTGCTTCAAACGTGAATTCTCTTTTCAGTTTGTTACTGAATCTGTTTCGTTCTTTTATTTTATTAGAACATTCTTTGTTCCACCATGGAACTGGATTCCTTTCTATATTTCTTTTTTTTGGAATCACTTCCCTAATACATATTTTCAAGTAGTTAATAAATGATTCATAAGCTTTATTAACGTCTGCCTCTGTAAGGATTGAAATTTCATCCAGGATATCATTGCATTTATTTGCGAATTTGGCCCAATTAAAATTCTTAAAAGAAAATCGTTCCTCATCTATATTTTTCATATTAATATTTTTATAAAGTGCGTCTTTCTTTCCTGGTTGAATTTCAATATGTATGGGAAAATGATCACTACCAAAGGAATTATTCAAAACTTTCCATGAAGCCCTACCTGCCAAGATTGGTGAGGAGATAGTTAAGTCTAAATGTGAAAGTTTACCAGAGTAAGGGTCCATCCTTGTACCTGTTTTATCATTTAAGACAACCAGATTATATTTGTTTAAAAAGTGTTCCACTGCGTGGCCATTACTGTCCACTTTCTCGCTTCCCCACAATGGACTATGTGCATTAAAGTCCCCTGTGATTATTATCTTATCTCTTTCATTTACAAACTTTAATAATTCTTTTAAAATAAATTCATTTAATTTCTTACATGGATTGTAAAAATTGATTATAGATATTTTTTCGTTACCTACATAAACATTAACTTGTTGTAGTTCTAAACTTGGGTTGTCAAAAGGTCCTTCATAAGGTACCCCTTGATGTATATAAATGGCACATCCCCCTCTACATTGTCCATCTCTATTTCTTGAGACACAAGTATATTCGGGAATGATAAAAGAACTATGGTCATGGAACCAAGTTTCCTGGATACATAGTAAATCATATTTTTCAATTTGATTCAGGTGATAAGAAAGCTCTTGGCCGTGCCCTAATAGCCCCTGGGCGTTCCATTGGAGTATGGAAAAAAGGGCCATTATGGTAAGGTTAGAGGCCATCTTCCTGTATTATTCTACATTTTTGTTGAAATCGCTCAAAAGCTGGCATAACAATGACCTTGGTTGCTTCCGGGGTTTTCCCTGTGAATGACTGGATAAGTTCAAATATAAATTCCAAAATTTGTTCGTCATTAGCTAAAGAGAGGAAATGAAATTTGGGTCTCTTGTTTGTTACTGCTTTGTTTCTGATTGGTTGGGTTGGGATATTAGTCGCCTCCGGAAGATCTGGGAGACTTGAAGTGGTAGGTTCTGTATTTTGATCAGATGCCATATCGACTTCAGTTTGTTGGGGGTGTTTTCCTTGAGTACTTTGACTAGGTATTTGACTAGGTATTTGGCTAATATTTTGTACCTTAGATTTTGGGTTGGCTTGTTTTACTCTAGAATCTTCAATTACCGGTTTTTTACTTTGCTGTGTCATCCAAATTTGAGACGCTTCTGCATATGTCATCTTTTGAGTGATTTTAATCTCCTGAACTTGTTTTGCCCTGATTGCTTGTTCGCAACCTTGAAACGCACCAGAGTGGTCCCCTCCACAATTGGGACATTTAGGTGATTCTTTGTTTGGGCATTCTGCAAAAGTGTGGTGCTCACCGCATCTAACGCATCTCATTTTTGATTTGCATATGTCGGCCGTGTGCCCATATCGTTGACATTTAAAACATCTCTTGATTTGGGGAACATACAGCTTAACCGGGAAGATCTGAAAACATAGATGTATATTGTCAGGAAGGTCTTTCCTATTAAATGTCAGTATAACGCTTCTCAAAGGTATGTAGGTCGATTGACCTTCACCAACTTCCTCTGCCTGGCCAATATTCCTCTTGTCTTTTTTCATGATTCTCCTAACTGCTGTAACATTCTGGAGTTTTAGTTCTTGCAGTAACTCTTCTTCTGTGATTTCAAGAGGGACTCCATATATGACTCCATTGATCCCTATCCTACTTTCAGAAACCTTAACAGGTATGTTGTCTATTGATTGGATCTGTAATATTGCCCTCTTTTGTTTGACATTCGTACATTTTACCAATAGTCCTGTACTAATAGGCTTCACTAATTCTCCGGTTGATTGTTACATGCTTCTCTAATAACCTTCGAAATTTTCAGTGGGTTAAGGTTTTTCAAATTCTTCTTCCTGTCTATGGGTGCTATAAATAGCTTATAATCAGTAGGCCTAGATCTATCCAGTGCTTGTCTAGGAGTACGATAAACAGTGGCGTTATCTGAATCTGAACTTGAAGCCGAATCATTTTGACTAAGATTTTCTATCTGATATTCTAAGCTTTCTTGTCTTTTCCTTTTTTCAGGCTGATGGTAAGTACCTTTTTTGCGTACGGATTTTTGTTTCACTACCCACTGATGTTCTTCCCCATCACTTACAGTTGGCTCGGGTTCTGAGGCAGAACCCGGAGCCATGACTGGCTGTACTGGTTGGCGGGAAAATTTGAATTACAGGTGTGTCGTTAGTAGGGACCGTGCAAACTAAAAGTACATGAGTGCTGGGTGCTTAAAAGCCCACAAAATGTCTTCTTACTCAAATAATGTTCCAATTTGGTCTGCAATTGATGCTTCCTAGAATCAAAAGGAAAATCCAGACTTGCAGATACTGTAATATTCTGGTAATTTCGAGTTAGATCCGAGGATTTCAGGAGCAGCTGTGTTGCCAACCTGTCAGTCAAAGTTCAGTCGATAAAGCTTGAACCACAAGTTCAGCGACCAATTAGGGTGTCGCCGAAACGTCCAAGAGAAAACAGAAAAATATTTCTAAATTAAAAAGATCATGTAATATCATTCATTTACTAAATTTGGAATCTGTAGAGGGTGAAAATTGGTCTAAAAATAGTCTTCGTTGCATCTTAAATAGCATGGGCCAAACTATTAACATTTCAAACCAATAATTCGGAATTTATTGCTTTCATGAGAGAATTCGAATACCGTTCTTCCGGCGAGGAACATCGCTCAATTCAAAATGAATCAAGCTAGTATTACAAGTGTTACAGATGTTCGCAAGACATTTCATATTCTTAGCTGTTTACACCATGAAATAGAGGAGATATTCAGCTTTATCATGGTATAGGTCACTATGCTTAGCAAGTTGTCTGGATCTTACTGTTTAAACTTCAACACGGCATATATTCTCGGTATTATTACGCTTCGCATGAACAATACCACCAGTGCAATATTCTATGCAGCTTCACGTAACTCAATAATGAAGTTCTGCAGAAAAAGTGTTATAAATGTTCGCAAGACATTTCATATTCTTAGCTGTTTACACCATGAAAAAGAGGAGATATTCAGCTTTATCATGGTATAGGTCACTATGCTTAGCAAGTTGTCTGGATCTTACTGTTTAAACCTCAACACGGCACATATTCTCGAAATATTACACTCCGCATTAGAGCGCTCGTATATGGGCCTGCACGTAACTCAATAATGAAGTTCTGAAGAAAAAGTGTTATAAATGTTCGCAAGACATTTCATATTCTTAGCTGATTACACCATGAAATAGAGGAGATATTCAGCTTTATCATGGTATAGGTCACTATGCTTAGCAAGTTGTCTGGATCTTACTGTTTAAACTTCAACACGGCACATATTCTCGAAATATTACACTTCGTATGAACATTAGCGCCAGTGCGGAATTCACGTAACTCAATAATGAAGTTCTGCAGAAAAAGTGTTATAAATGTTCGCAAGACATTTCATATTCTTAGCTGATTACACCATGAAAAAGAGGAGATATTCAGCTTTATTATGGTATAGGTCGCTATGCTTAGCAAGTTGTCTGGATCTTACTGTTTAAACTTCAACATGGCACATATTCTCGATATTATTACGCTTCGCATGAACAATAGCGCCAGTGCAATATTCTACGCAGCTTCACGTAACTCAATAATGAAGTTCTGCAGAAAAAGTGTTATAAATGTTCGCAAGACATTTCATATTCTTAGCTGTTTACACCATGAAAAAGAGGAGATATTCAGCTTTATCATGGTATAGGTCACTATGCTTAGCAAGTTGCCTGGATCTTACTGTTTACACTTCAACACGGCATATATTCTCGATATTATTACGCTTCGCATGAACAATATAGCGCCAGTGCAATATTCTATGCAGCTTCACGTAACTCAATAATGAAGTTCTGCAGAAAAAGTGTTATAAATGTTCGCAAGACATTTCATATTCTTAGCTGATTACACCATGAAAAAGAGGAGATATTCAGCTTTATTATGGTATAGGTCACTATGCTTAGCAAGTTGTCTGGATCTTACTGTTTAAACTTCAACACGGCACATATTCTCGAAATATTACACTTCGTATGAACATTAGCGCCAATGCGGAATTCACGTAACTCAATAATGAAGTTCTGCAGAAAAAGTGTTATAAATGTTCGCAAGACATTTCATATTCTTAGCTGATTACACCATGAAAAAGAGGAGATATTCAGCTTTATTATGGTATAGGTCGCTATGCTTAGCAAGTTGTCTGGATCTTACTGTTTAAACTTCAACATGGCACATATTCTCGATATTATTACGCTTCGCATGAACAATAGCGCCAGTGCAATATTCTACGCAGCTTCACGTAACTCAATAATGAAGTTCTGCAGAAAAAGTGTTATAAATATTCGCAAGACATTTCATATTCTTAGCTCTTTACACCATGAAAAAGAGGAGATATTCAGCTTTCTCATGGTATAGGTCACTATGCTTAGCAAGTTGTCTGGATCTTACTGTTTAAACTTCAACACGGCATATATTCTCGGTATTATTACGCTTCGCATGAACATTAGCGCCAGTGCGGAATTCACGTAACTCAATAATGAAGTTCTGCAGAAAAAGTGTTATAAATGTTCGCAAGACATTTCATATTCTTAGCTGTTTACACCATGAAAAAGAGGAGATATTCAGCTTTATCGTGGTATAAGTCGCTATGCTTAGCAAGTTGTCTGGATCTTACTGTTTAAACTTCAACACGGCATATATTCTCGGTATTATTACGCTTCGCATGAACAATACCACCAGTGCAATATTCTATGCAGCTTCACGTAACTCAATAATGAAGTTCTGCAGAAAAAGTGTTATAAATGTTCGCAAGACATTTCATATTCTTAGCTGTTTATACCATGAAATAGAGGAGATATTCAGCTTTATTATGGTATAGGTCACTATGCTTAGCAAGTTGTCTGGATCTTACTGTTTAAACTTCAACACGGCATATATTCTCGAAATATTACACTTCGTATGAACATTAGCGCCAGTGCGGAATTCACGTAACTCAATAATGAAGTTCTGCAGAAAAAGTGTTATAAATGTTCGCAAGACATTTCATATTCTTAGCTGATTACACCATGAAATAGAGGAGATATTCAGCTTTATTATGGTATAGGTCACTATGCTTAGCAAGTTGTCTGGATCTTACTGTTTAAACTTCAACATGGCACATATTCTCGATATTATTACGCTTCGCATGAACAATAGCGCCAGTGCAATATTCTATGCAGCTTCACGTAACTCAATAATGAAGTTCTGCAGAAAAAGTGTTATAAATATTCGCAAGACATTTCATATTCTTAGCTCTTTACACCATGACAAAGAGGAGATATTCAGCTTTATCATGGTATAGGTCACTATGCTTAGCAAGTTGTCTGGATCTTACTGTTTAAACCTCAACACGGCACATATTCTCGAAATATTACACTCCGCATTAGAGCGCTCGTATATGGGCCTGCACGTAACTCAATAATGAAGTTCTGAAGAAAAAGTGTTATAAATGTTCGCAAGACATTTCATATTCTTAGCTGATTACACCATGAAATAGAGGAGATATTCAGCTTTATCATGGTATAGGTCACTATGCTTAGCAAGTTGTCTGGGTCTTACTGTTTAAACTTCAACATGGCACATATTCTCGACATATTATTACACTTTGCATGAAAGCGCTCGTATTGTATTATGGAGTTTCGTAACTCAATAATGAAGTTCTGAAGAAAAAGTGGTATAAATGTTCGCAAGACATTTCATATTCTTAGCTGATTACACCATGAAATAGAGAAGATATTCAGCTTTCTTATGGTATAGGTCACTATGCTTAGCAAGTTGTCTGGGTCTTTTTGAGCATTTGAGGAGGTTTTTAAACTGTTAAAACGCTTGTCAATGCAAAACGGTTCCACCCTACTCATAGACGAGCTAAGTAGTGCCCTTTATGCTGTAAGCAATGCATGTCATTTTCGTATTGGAAATCAACAAGATGCTCATGAATTTATTGTTAGTTTGATAATCCCTTTCTTACGGACTTGTGGACTTACGAAATTATGTGATGGAACTTGGCAAGTTCAAAAAACTTGCATTTTGTGCAAAAATACAACATTGACACTTGAGCATGAGAATGTATGGACATTGACTATTCCAAGTGCGAAAGATCAGCGATTGTCTATTCAAGATATAATCATTAGACAGATGAAGCATACAGAGAAAATAAAATTTAAATGCAATAAATGTTCTAGTCAAACTGCCGAACTTTCTAGAGATATCATACATTGTCCAGATATGCTAATCATGCAAATTCAAAGATCGACTGGCTTGACTACAGATAGTGGTCATATGTTGAAGCTTAATTCAAGAGTTAATGTGCAAGAAAAAATCTCTGTTGATACTGGAAAATCAGTGTCCAACTATGAGTTAGTTTCTGTTATACGCCACCACGGCAATTTCGCCAATTTAGGGCACTACACCTCAGTAGTCAAGACACAAGATCGGTACGTGCTCATTGACGTGCTCATTGATGACGATCGTGTCCGACGTCTTGTAGACGATGAAACAAATCAAAATGACTCAGACAGGTCTGCGTATATAGCAATTTACCATAAAACGTTAGAGATGTGTGTTTCATCAGAGAGCCAAAATTTAAATACGGCGACCAATGATTTGATTTCTGTTATGCCTTCAGGAAATGATGACATTCAAGAGCTCAATTTTAAGACTATGCAAGAACTTGTGAAGGCTGGATTATTTGAATTACATCAAAAAAACATAGATACAGCAATCAAAGTTCTATGTCGTGACGAATGTTTAAATTGCAAACAGTGGGTATCAGACTATGTAGACATAATACCATTTTTTGAACATTTTCATAGTCTCGATATATCCGTTGAGAATGTAATGCGCTCTCATAACATGATGAAAAAATCTGTATGCAAATGCGATAGAGAACACATTGTACGAAAGTACAAAATTGCTACCTCTGCTAATGGTATTGTAGGGGCAATTAACGACAGAACCTGATTTAATATTGAAGATTCACTAACAGCATGTTCAAAAGAATTTGGGCAGAGATCTTACAAGCTTCGCTTTGTGACGGTATTTGACGCTGATGGTGTAAAGAAATATCAAAGAGTTGGGAAGCAGACTTTCCTGGAAGATGGCAATCAAAAATCCAACACTAAACTAGATGAACTAATTGAGATTGTGCATGGGAGAAATATGTTGCTAACATATAATGCTGTCCAAACCCCCAACGTTTTCAGGAAAATAAGTATTACAGAAAATCCATACCCGGTAGGTGTATTTATAAACTTGCCTCACGGATTTAATAGCGAAATTCGTGAACTATATCCCACATTCTATGACGAAATCCTGCCTCAATACTGTCACAAAGTAGGCAAGTTTGAATTGTACAAGCGAGATTTGTCCATTCTTGCAAGTGATAATTGGTTTAATGACGCTGTTATTGACGCTTATTGAATTTTGTTAAAGATAGCATAGAATCTTCTTGTGATGAAATATTGTTAATGAATGCTTGCTGGGCAGGCAGCAAAATAGCTTGTAACAGATCTCAAAACTGGTATGCTCGAGAGGCTAGCCTTCTGAACAGGACACGAAACTGGGTACTTAGGAACCTAGTTTTAATTCCATTTTCCTACAGTAAGCACTGGGTTCTTTTTGTGGTAGAGCCCAATTATTTCATTTTATCTATCATGGATCCAATGGGTGGTGCATCTGATGCAACAATAATGGCTGCAAATAGAGCTATCTACTTGTGTGAATATCTTCGTGCACTTAGAACTGATGTAGATTCCTTCTATCTACATGATAATATCAGTCGATGGAAGATAGTTGTCCCAAGTGGGTTCCCAACCCAGAACGATGCTAATAATTGCGGAACTTTTATCTGCATGTATGGTCGATCTCTAATGAAAGGTAAACGACTGACATTCGATTCGAAATCAGACACTCTGTCCGGAATCAGAAGCGTAATGCTTAGAGAGCTTTTGGAGAGAGATTTACTACCAATGTAGTAATACAATACAAGCGATTTAAGGCGGAGTGTAATATTTCGAGACTATGTGCCGGGGTGAAGTTTAAACAGTAAGATCCAGACAACTTGCTAAGCATAGCGACCTATACCATGATAAAGCTGAATATCTCCTCTTTTTCATGGGGTAATCAGCTAAGAATATGAAATGTCTTGCGAACATTTACAACACTATTTCTTCCGAACTTCATTATTGAGTAAGGTGAAGTCCCGTAATACCGCACTGGCGCTATTGTTCATACGAAGTGTAATATTTCGGGAATATGTGCCGTGTTAAAGTTTAAACAGTAAGATCCAGACAACTTGCTAAGCATAGTGACCTATACCATGATAAAGCTGAATATCCCCTCTATTTCATGGTGTAAACAGCTAAGAATATGAAATGTCTTGCGAACATTTATAACACTTTTTCTTCAGAACTTCATTATTGAGTTACGTGCAGGCCCCATAATACAATACGAGCGGGAATATGTGCCGTGTTAAAGTTTAAACAGTAAGATCCAGACAACTTGCTAAGCATAGTGAGTTATACCATGATAAAGCTGAGTATCTCCTCCATTTCATGGTGTAATCAGCTAAGAATATGAAATGTCTTGCGAACATTTATAACACTTTTTTCTGCAGAACTTCATTATTGAGTTACGAAGGTCCATAATACAATACGAGCGCTTTAATGCGGAGTGTAATATGTCGAGAATATGTGCCGTGTTGAAGTTTGAACAGTAAGATCCATACAATCTTGCCCCGGTATGTGGCATATACTACCCGAAAGCTGATATCTTCAGCATTCATTTAGTAAATTAACTAAGAATAAAAAATGTCGATGGAAATTTGAGAGAGCTTTTATTTAACCACTGTACGTATTTTGCAATCATTATGCCGACTGACTCTTCGTTGGAAGCCGGGTTATTTATGTGGTGTCTAAAGGACTAATTTAAAATAGTAAGATCCAGACATCTTGCCCCGGTATGTGGCATATACCATCATAAAGCTGAATATTTCACACGCTCATTAATCCCGGAGTACAATTCTGCGTCGCCTCATTAAGCCTACTGCCTGAATTGAAGTTTCCGACCGGTAACGAAACGGATTTACAGTGTCAATACTTTTTCCGTTTGGTTTTGTCTCTTTTGAGGACACCGTAGAGCGATTTTCCATTGTTCTCGACCGCGTCACGCTTCGGTGCCCCCGAGTGGTCGCTGGAGTGGTCGCCAAAAGTAGCTCGATGAGCTCGAGATATCAGCTCGAGATCCATATCGATGCATATAGTTGTTGTTGTTGTTGATCACCAACAATTTTTATCGTTATTTCTTTTTAAATCATCTAAAATAATATAATTGACTCCTCTTTTTTTTCTAGTTATATATATTTTTTATTATTATTATAATTTTTAAAGATAAAATGGTATCATGCCAGGTTATCGAGTCTTTAGGAGTTCTGTGGTCCTGTCGGTTCTAAATTGGCACCGCCCTGACAAACCTGCTCGTGTTTTGCGAAGGTTTCTCGCTTCGATCGATGGTTTGCTCGGAACAAGTTTCCTATAATCTCTCAGGTGCAGACAGGGGGCTCCCTTTGGGATACCTAAATCAGAGCTTATCTATCAATTAGCTCTGGGATACCTCAGAGCTTGGGATACCTCAATATCTTGAAACTCGAAAGGAAAAGAATAATAACAAAAATCAAAGATAATCAAAGTAAGATCTTTCCCGAGGAAATTGATTTCGCGCAATCTCGCATTTCTATGCATGAGGTGCCTGTTAGGCTAAGCATCTTAAAATATTCATTTTGCTTTTTCATCTAGTGGCTATATTCTCTATATGCTGGATCCAAGTGAGCTTTTTAAAATCAAATATCATACCTAAATAACGATGGGTATTTTCACATTTTAAAGGTATTTTGTTTAGGGTTAGGTTTACGTCATGCGTTTTTGTACTTTTGGTGAAAAGCACAGGACTCTTTTTTTGAGAGAGTTGAAAATCCCAGTGAACCAATTTGGGAACATTTGCATTTTTTTGTAATATAAGGAATATTACTGCCAGACATCCATAAGGCACAGTCGTCTGCATACAAAGATATTTTTACTGATGAGTCTGTTGATGGAATATCTCTCAACATGATGCTAAAACGTGTTAGGCTTAAAATACTACCCTGGGGGAGACCTCTGTTCATCTTGAATTCAGATGATAATTCATTACCAATTATAAGTACGGTCTCTCAAAAAGTTGTCAAGAAAAACGAGCATGTTTCCTTGTAGGCCTATACCTATATCTTCTATAATTTGTGTATTAAACCTCTTGTCCATATACTGTGTCGTATGCTTTCTCTATATCTCGGAAAACTGCCAAAGTATGTTCTTTTAATTTTTATTTATACTCTTTTGGATATCATTTTCTATGTTTACTATGTTATCTGTTACACTAAGTGCTCTTCTGAAACCACTCATGAGAAGGCAAAAACCCATGCTTCTCTAAATACCCCTTAATCGATCCTTGATTTGATCATCTTTTCCATGATTTTAATCAGGCATGAAGACAAAACAATGGGTCTATATTCATTTTTTTTTATTATTTGGACGCAACATTTCACTGTATGTAACAGGGGTTGGTGCAGGGAGAGGAGAGTTAGCCGTATTTCCCCCTTCCCGCGCCAAGTGCGAAAACTTTGACGTTTTAGCAATTTTGAGAGAAAGATAACGGCTTGTGGCGCCTTTTTTGGGCTTTTTAGGCCTTTTTCTCTCACTTCCTCCGCTTTTTCGCTCTCGCTTCTTTTTAGTGGCTTATAGGGGGCATGCCCCCTCCCCCCCCCCCCCCCCCCCCGTCTACGCTATTTTGCCATCACAACGAAATGAGATACATGTATATACGTTGTTTTGCTGTAGCAACTCCGTCATTAATTGAGACATACCGGTATATGTATAGCTGCATGCAGCAAAACAACGTATGTGTTAATTTATGCAAATTATTCAAATATGTGGGACTTTTGTAAGATTATTTTTTAGTGTACATAACAATGATCTCTTTATCAATTCTCAGTCAGAGTATACGAAATACTGAACAAAGCTACAAACTGAACTGTACTTCGGTAGAGTTTTAAACTTGAATAGACCTGTTTACTATAAGTGATTCAAATTTTATGCATACTTTTGAAACAAAGGTTGTTCTTGACAACCTTAAAAGCTTGCCAGAGGCTTGTCAGACATAGCAACAAGTAATGTATGCAAACTGGATTCCAAGTATTGTAGTTCATTCATTAATAACAGGTTAATGGAATACCTCGTTACTAGGTCCCCAGGAAAGAAACATCCATAAATTTGAATCACTTAGTAAACAGGTCTATTACTGGAAAAGACGCTATATACGTGTTGATACGTTGTTTTGCCATAACACGGCCGAAAGATTTCACGATCTTTGCTACAGCTGACAGAATAGTCTCTAAAATGAAACACGATACAATAATCATAACATTACATAATCACAAAATTAATTTTGGAAAAATTCGATATCTTTCATCTCTCAACTATAGAGTCTTGGCCGTTGAGAGATGAAAGACATCGAATTTTCGCCCATAGCTAGGGCTTCATCAGGAAACGATGAATTTTATTCAAAAACGCATCCAGCAAAAAGAATATAATAGGCTCCCCGCCTCCTCCGGCATCCCGGCTCCAAGTTATAATAATTCCGAATATTGTTTCTATGAATAACATGTAATTGAAACATACGGATTATAATTTTTCTGTATTCATTGTCAGCTAGCAAGCATCTAGTGTTGTTATTTATCCTTTTGTTTGGCAACCAGTCTTTTCCACAAATATTCGTTGTACCGTATACATATAATAATGAATGGTGAGCTGTGTAGGCCTATATAGGTTCAGTGACTGCTGTTGCTTGTGCAAGCCCAAATAGTCTAGCGACTAGCGTTGTTTGGTTTTGTTGTTTTTCCCCGCACAATTTTTGGTAGTTTTTCAGTTCGTCTTTAGTACCGGACATGTTTTTGTTTTCATTTTTTTTTGTAAGTTCAAAGTTCAATATGAATAACACTAAAAGACAATGTGATAAGGTGATGTTAACCAGTTACACTGGATATGATTTTGGCGAGACACCAGACGGTCTGCCAAGAATCAACGTATTTTTTTCTCAATTGAAAAGTAAATTGTATCCCCAAAGGCACCGGAAGCGGGGGGAGCCGTGGTAGAGGGGGCAGGGTAACCTCGCTAGTAAGGACCGCTATCCATAACGCGTGACTAAATGAATAGCGGTTTGTTTGAATAGCGGTCCTTCAAAGTAGCGAGCAAACCATAGACAAATTACCTCGCTATTCATAAGCACCTCCATTCATAAGGACCACTATTCATAACTATTCATAACGCGTGTTAAATGAATAGCGGTCCATATGAATAGCGAGCGGATCCGGGGGCACCCCCCCCCCCCTTCCCCACTTGAATGCTTTGGGGGAAAATCGATTTTGCCCCCCAGGGCCCCCTCACAAGAAAAAAAAAGAAGAAAATTGTGTAATAATTTCGCATTACAACTATATATTATAAGCTTATTTAAAGGAGAATTAACCCCTGATTACAAATTTACTTATATTGGAAGGGGTAATAATTATATTCCTACTTATTGGCCTAAATCATTTTCTAATAAGATATCAGAAAAGGGTATAAATAAAGATATTTCAACACCCGGTATCGTCTCCTACGCATTCACATGGGGGCTGCCATTTTCTTGCTGATTTGGAGTTGTACATGAACCATTGAGAAATGTTCCAGTCAGGAAGATATTTTGAATCCAAGACCTAAATTGATTTTCTTCATTACCTAAAATCCCATATGTGACGAAAAATATAAAGTGGGTGTTTACATGTATTATAAAAATTAAATCTTTATAATGATACTTTTAAATTGTCTGGTTTTGCTTAACAAAAATCTATATTCTTGGGTTTGCCAAACAGAGCAGAATATAATATATGCAGCATGCATTCTGACTTTTCAAGTCCCATTATCCGAAAGCAGGTGAATGCATAGTTTGCCGCTATAGATGCTCAGGGAAGAAGCATCCATAAAATTTGAATTAATTTGCTCCGTCCCATAGGTCCAGTATCGAGAAAATAGATTTCTATTAAGCGAATATCGATTTTCAACAGAAATATATAAGGAAATCTTCAGTTTAAAAATAAATTGACACATCTATTCTATATTTTTAATCTCAAATGGGTTTTTAATTTTGAAAAAGGCAATTGGGCATTTGGATTAAGAAAATCTTCTTGTACACATAAAAAACATGGCAGCCCCCATGTATTGCTAGCAGACGATACATATTGCTAGCAGATGAAAATTTTGCTCAGAAAATCTTGATTCGTATCGATCTCGTATATTTTGACGCGAACCCATATAGTCTAACATGTAGGAATAAATAACACCTTTGAACACTATCGTCTTTATTGTTTGAGGTTAATTCTCCTTTAAGTGCTATAAAATGCAAATACGTTCAGTATTTAAAAATCAAAAGGTTCTCACTCGCCGTACCGTCGCTACGCTCCCTCGTATAATAGACCCAATGTTTCTTAACATTTTAGAAAACCTATCACAGAGGTACCCTGTGTACCTGTGGCACCAAAAGCGAGGGGCAGATTTTTCTCCTCTATCAAAAACTACCCCCCCCCCCCGACCATAATTCTGCAGTATAGTGTTGTAAACTTGTGAAATGCAAGGTTTCAACACGTAACAATCTAAATTTTCTTGATTGCAATAATCTAATTTGTCCCCTCAGTGGACCCCCTAGCAAACAAGAAAAAAAAAATGATTCTGATGTAAAATGATGTATAAAGCTTTCTTGATTTTTTTGTTCTAAAATACAAAGCCTCAATATTCCAAAATATGTTTCGCTCCGTCGCTACGCTCTCTCGCAGATTAATAGGAACATTGTTTCTTGGACTTAATACAAACTCTTGTTGGTTTACAAGGCCTCAGCAAAAAGAGGGGGCACAGTCATTTTTCTCACTTGATCGCTATATACGCTCCCTCGCATTTCAGTTAATAATGCAGTGTTTATTTGCAATATGTTGTAGGAACCCATGCAGTCTACATCAAGACCCCGGGTGTGTGGGCAGGGGCTTTCTTCTATAAAAGGGATATAGGGGCAAACTCGTTTTGTTCCCACCCCCTAACAAGATTATTATCTATCTATGAAGCCTGGCCTATGTTCAGTCTTATGTAAATCATAATTTTTGAGCAGGCTGTGACCAAATGCAACCCAAATGCAAGTTTTTAGCTGTTGATGTGCTGGGATGCATGCAACTAATATTTTGTTCAATTCAATTCAATTCATTTTTATTTCATTCTTCAACATAATACAAATGAATACAAACTTTGAAAAGGCAAAACAAATAAATATGACATCGTAACACATAAATATAAAGCAATATATTATACATGTCAAATCTAAACAATAACAATTATATCACGTGAAGAATGGAGGGATCCACTAAAAAGCAGTAGCTTGTAGAATGTGGATCCCTCATTGCTATTCAAACATCTAAATATGTTTCATTGATATTAAAATATTTTTAAAAATATTTTTGCCAACCTCTTAAGCTCCACCCTAAAAATAAAGCTCCAGATCTTATTCCTGCAATAACATCATCTGTCAACACTATGAACACGATGACAAAGAGAGCGGACAAAATATGCAGCTCCTCATTGTACCCTCCACAATTGCTCTGGTAGACAAAAGAACATCCCTTCATTACTATTATGTAAAATAAGCAGACCAGGTGAATATGCATGTGACACCTGTTCTACATATTTTTACATAATAGCAATGAATAGGGATGTTCTTTTGTCTACCAGGGCAATTGTGGAAGGTACAATGAGGAGCTGTATATTTTGTCCGCTTCTTTGTTCGCCATGTTCATAGTGCAAGCATCAGTCAGCTACACTGATATTCTGCAATAGATATAGTGGAATGTAACTTCCCCCAGCTCAACACATGCTCACAATAGAATTGCATACTTTCGAACAATACCTCCTCATTACCATTCTTTTCCTGGCGATGGTACAGCATGTCTGACATAGCATAGTCATTGTATGATCTAATAGGACAGATGGCCATCTCTGGCAAACCTACATATTCACTGTCTCTCTTTAGCTCACTAATGATTGACAGATGATGTCACTGCAAGAATGAGATCTGGAGCATTTTTTAGGGTGGAGCTTAGCATGTTTGAGAAAATGATTTTTAAAAATATTTAAAAATCTATGAAACATATTTAGATGTTTGAATAACAAAATATGAGTTGTATGCATCCCTGCCATCAACAGAAATCAACTTGCATTTCGGGTTGCAGTCGGACCTTTAAAGTTTCTCTTAAAAGCAAAATTTTAATATTATGAGAGCAATTTTTCGATCGTTCACTATATACGCTCTCTTGCCTAATGATAAACTTAATTTAAAATCATAATGATTATGCAAAAATCCTGTTTTATTAAAAATGATGTCTAATGGAAATATTTTTTTTTGTGTGTTATGCTTAAAATCTGCTTTAGCCTCTGGGAAGCTATATGTTCTAATACCACAAAATCAAATTTAAAAAAAAGCATGCATCTTGTGCGTGGATGAGGCGGGGCAGCATTCCCCCAGGATTTTTTTTTAAAGTTCCGATATTCGGACAACCTCCACCTCATAATTATGCGAGCAGAAAGATGCCCAAATAGCCTGATGTTTATAGCGAGACGTCAGAATATCCTATTTGGGCAGCGAGAAACCCGAATATGCAAAGTCCCCCCCCCCCCAAAAAAAAAAAAAAAAATAGTTGGGCAAAAGATGTCAGTCCCCCTCGGCCTCGCGAGAATGTGCCCATACGCAGTGGTGGATCCAGGGGGGGGGGGCTCTTCCGGCCCGTGCCTCCCCTCCTTTTGGAAGAAAAGTATGCATTCTGACCATAATGGATCCGACCTTTTGTCGATTGTGCCCCCGCCCCCTTTTTAGAATGAAAACTTGGCACGATGGTTCCCTTTAGTTTCATGAAGCTCCAGAGGTAATGCTCGTAGTCTTTACAACTGAGTTGTTACGCATAGCTAGCTAGGTGTTACGTTAAATTTATTCAAGAGCCTTGACTTCAAGTCTACGTATTATTCGATAAATATTATTGTGTAATCGATAAAGACCATGTGCAAAATTGAGGTTACGCAAATTATTTGCGACCTGGAAACTGTTGTTCCTAGCCATTAAATGGCTTTTTGAGGCGAAATGGCTGTTGTTCAAGTACTTTCACGAACTCGTACATTATTGTCAGGGAACCCTGTTTCTAAAAGTTCATGCAATGCGGCTAAAACCATGAGCAGAGAGTTCCACTGGAGGTGGGGATTTTCCAATGGCAATGTCTTCAGTAGCAGCAGCAACCTGGGACGGATAGTCCGCATTGCCTTGCGGGGACCGTCTGGGCAGACGTTCTCTGAGCATGTTTCTACTATTTTCAGCTTACTTACCCGACAGTGCAATGTGTATGCCGCCCAAAGATTGAGAAGGCTTGAACAAATGATGTGCTTATGTAGATCAATATACTCGGAGCGATCACTTCAATCTCTTGCCGTCGGTTTTGCCCGGAGATATTTGAAGGGGAAGAGGCGGAATTATGTGATATTTGGTGGTGCACTCTTTGCATGGGACCAGGAGAAAATCACCAATTGCCAAATACATGGGTTAGCAACACAAGCAATTTCAAACATTGTCACACTAAAATATATACAGATATGAGAATGAGTTCCTTTTTACCTCCTCTAATTTTCATGTTTCCTTCTAGGACCTAGGCCTAACGTCCATGCGCATTGACTCGCCACCGTTGTTAACTCGCCACTCACCTGTCACTTATGGTCCGAACTCGTCCTCTAAAAATTATCTGCATCGCTTCAGACTTTGTTGTGGCTACATTGAATAGGTCAAAATATATTCTTCCGCCGTTGGAAGTCTCTTGTAAGATCCGGCGCATGAATAAGAGTTGGGCGCGATCAAAGTTTAACTAGCACACACACTCTTGCAATAGCCGGTGGATGGAGCTCGGGCGACAAAGACGAGACTTCCCTACTCAACAATAGTTGTAGCCCAATATGATGACGGAAGTTGACTAAATTTGCTATCGAGATGAAGCATGTGAAGATTAAAATATACTGATCAAGCTGGTACCATTTTAAAAGAGGGGGTGGTGTGATCTAAAAAAATAGAAGGGGGTGGCGCTTTAACGTAGAACTCTCTACAAGAAGGTGGCGAGTCTGCGTAGATCTGGCACACGTGTATGACGTGCCTGTGTGGTGTGCGCATGCGCGCAGTATTGGATTTGTAACTACAGGTAGAGATCGATGGGCGCGACTCAACAGCAGCCACCTATTGTGTCGCCATCCCGGAAGTACGTATATAGTGACGTCATTCTCTTTGAAATGGAGCATTTTCATGAATCATGCGTTCGAGATTTTTTACGGGATACATTGATGTTTTTATATTAAATCAAGATTTTGGCAAGTATAAAGTTTATTTTAGCAGTATAGGAAGTTCAAGGCCGTCGGGTGGCGACTCAATGCGCATGTACGTTATACCTAAACTTAAGGCCTAAGCCTAAGGTAAGGCTAAGCATTAGGCCCTAACAATTTCTCTCTCCCCAACTACTTGAAAGTTGAATGTCGCATCTAACTAAGTAACTTAGAGTCAGACATGTTAGATATAGCTGTACGACTACGAGCTCCGTGGCTTATCAATCTGGTGGTACTGGCACACGGAGCTGTATGATGGGGAGGCCTATGTTTGCGCACCCAAGGTTTTGACCTGAAAATGAACAAGAATTTCTTTAATATTCCTCTAAGGCTTTTCAGAGAAGACGATAGAAAACATAAGGAACGATAGAAAGAGGAAATAATAGATAGATTGATGAAAAGATAGAAAGGGAAAATGATAGAATGAATAAAAACAGAAAACAAAGAAAAGGAAGATAGAGAGAACGATAGAATGATGAAAACAAAGAAAAACAAAAAAGGAAAGAGAATGATAGAAACAAAAAGAAAATAAAGGAAGATAGAAAGATGAACGATATTGATAACGTGGAGAAGGTTTACGGTTCACCATGTGGTTAGTCCTGAAAAGGACTTGAGTAAGAAGAAGAAATTGGAAAACTACTGTTACGATGAGCTAGTAATATCAGATACGTTACTTCAACTTTGTTTCATTAGGAGAAAAGTATGCTGTAAATGAACGCAAGGCTCAGGTTCTTTATAATACTTACGCTAATGTTTAATCACAGACGGGAAATTTAATAAGAAAATTATTCTTTTTTTGAAAATAGTGTGAGAAAAGAAACGGCACGTCAGATACGTTACAGTCAAATACGTTACTGATTGAATGTATCGGGCAGCATGATCAACGCAAGACGCTTTGGCGAACATATTTCACTTTTCGGACCGCGTGCTCTACTTTTGTAAGCATAGTGGTTTAATTCCTGTCTATCTGTGTGCTCTTACTACCAAATATAGGTATGGTAACGTATCTGATCAGATCAGAGTAGTAATGTATCTGACAAGATATTCATTTCTCATTTTATAGCCCATATGTACAAAATATGTATGTCTATATATTATGTAATTATTAATAATCAAATTTTAACCTCTTCTGCCGACACATTCCTTATCTTCTATCTCGATCCTTTCATTTTTTCCTCGATTCTTTTCTGATCAGGCTGGTAACTTATCTGAGGAGATAATTATCTATTCAAAGGTATTGTTTGCCACTTTGCAGTGATGTGCAAATATATTGCCGTAAATACGTCCAAGAGTTCTTCAGGCTCTTATTTCACCTTCAATGCATATATGGTTAAGTTCATCTGAGCTATTGAGAGGTGAAGACAACAATCATAAGTTTGGGAGCTATTTGTGTCTCAGTAACTGGCTGCATCAGCCAGTTCGTAATTACAATTTGCGCATGTGCAGATAAAGGTCAATTGTACCGAGGACAAATGACCTTTATACGCTGTCATTTTGTGTACACCACGATGCACACGCCAGTATGATTTCAGTAGTTAAACGAGTAGCGTGTCCACCAATATAGAAGCATGTGCGCGTACAAATTGGGGTCATTTCAGGGTCAATTGTACCATGTACAAATTACAAACTGGCTTATTGTGTAGTGGCCTCTCAATTTAAACAAGATCTAATGCCCATACTCCATGATTCACCACCTAAAGGCAAAATCATCAAATCTTCTACAGAAATTCCTCTCTCAATGATAATCAACAAGTTATCAAATATAACCATATTCCATCTCTTATCAACAAATCAATCAGAACTGACAAATACTTGTATCCTCATAGGAAATGATGTCCAATATTATGCACTAGAATGGCATCATGCATGTTATGATCGTTTCATGTTTTCATCACATGTGTTTATACTTGATCCTCTTGTTTTGTTTGATCAAATAGGTGCCTGGATGACATAGATCTAATCAGGATTCTAAGGTCAGACCAAAACCCAGACCTGCCACAGCTTAGCTCTTGGGAGAAAGTCATGGCAAAGTCAGACATGATGGTGTGGAGGAGGAAAATGGATCATGATTACTTATATGAATACAAAGGTATTAAGTTAATATTCTTTTGAGTCCTTCCATGAGCAAAGTTTCTGCAGATTCTATAATTTACTATTGGGCTATCGCCAGTTTATACTCATTTGGAAAGATAAGTAAATTATTAATTGCAATTCTTTTTCTTTTTCCATTGCATCTAGTAAAAAAAAATTATGATAAAAACAAATAAATACAATAAAGAGATTTTAAAAAAGAATGAAAGATGCAAACTATATACATTTTCAGTACAAAATGACTGGGAAATATCAGGATACAACACATGTGAGGTGGTTAATTCTTCAGTGTGTTGGTGGGTGAGGAGGGGGGGGGGGGCTTTACAAAAAATTATATCCTCGGCCAAGGGCTAGTTATAAAGAGGAAAGCTATCTTTTCTAAACAATTATATCTTTTTCTCAAATCACACAAGGAGGAAAATAATCTAAATGATAATATACAACACATTTACAAAACATTTACAAAACACAACTTGCATTCTCTTTTCTGTTGCCCTCGATATTCTACCTTCTGAAATGGTCCCATGAAATTTTCTAGTACATGTACATGTATTATCATAGTTGATTTTGAGTAATTTGTTACATACATGTACCTGCGTGATAACCTGATGAGTGCAGGTCGAAAAACTTCGTTATCATGTCTCTTTTTCGTGCCATATTAAAATATGATCAAATTAATAGTGAATGGCCTAATGTCCATATTCATCCAGCATTCCAGTATCTTTTGATTTTGACTTTGCCCCTCTTGCTCCTTGTAGTGTTTGGAACATTCACCGACTGCACAGCCAAGTCATTCTTCAAGGTTCAAACGGACTTGGACTACAGGAAGGTTTGGGATAAACATGTCATTGAAACAGGAGTTGTTGATGAAGATAAAGAGACAGGAACAGAAATTGTGTATTGGGCTACTCACTATCCAGTAAGTATATTTCCAAAGAGATGATTTAAAATGTAAGTTCAAGTTGTTTATTTCTCTCTATTAATAAGGACATTATGCAGAAATAAATTTTGAAAATTAAGTTATATAATGAGGAAAACAGCACAAATGCATTAAAAATGTATAAAATATTTTGCTCTGCAAACGCACAAGGTGAGATTTAAAATGTGTCATATGGTCATTTCCTTGAAACAACCCTTCTTATCTAATTCTCCATATGTTTTACTACAGAGAAATTAGAAGACAATTAGAATGAATAATATTGAATTCATAGTTATATTCAACCCTTTAACCCTATGGTTTAACTGTTAACTTTCTGACAGTTTCCAATGCACAGCCGTGACTATGTCTATGCTCGTCGCACCAAGATCTTCCATCGCCATCGCGTCATGGTGATATACTCCCAGGCAACTACCCATCCCAGGAAACCAGAGTCAAACCGCTTTGTACGAGTCACAAAATTCTCCTCTAAGATGGTTATCAAACCCTTCACAAGCTTTGATGAGGTAAGAGCTAAAAAATGTTGGAGGTAAAATTTACATGGTGAAAATGTGAGAGAGAACAATGTCAAGGATAAATATCAAAGGTGAAAATGTCAGAGGTAAGATTTAAAGAAAAAAAGGATAAAAATTCTAGAGGTTAAAATGCTAAATGGGAACTATATGATAACATGGAAAGGTTATGTTCCAAAACTTACCCTACAAACTGTATCAATTGAAAACTGCTTCAATTTGGAGGGTAATATGGTGTTAAAGCTATATCAAAGCAGCAAGGCCAGTGAGATAATTTATCGTGCATCTAATCACATGAAATGTATACCAAGAAATTTAATATTGGGACATGCCAATCCTGCTTTTAACACAATTTTTACAATATTGATTGACAGAATGGATTTGACTACATGCTGACGTATCATGATGACCCCAAGGCACCTATCCCATCCACTGCAGTCAATTGGATGGCCACTACAGGTGAGTTGGGCACTGTACTGTTTGGCAGCTTTAGGTATTGAGTCACACTGCCAAAGCGACTCCAAACCGCCAGATTCCTGGCCATTGGGGATAATGTAAATTTGTGTTCGGTCTGTTGTCAGTCTGGTTGTTGTGACTCGGGTATTAGCCTTTACAACACCTGCATCAACAGCAGTCTTATGGGGTGTTGCAAGAAAGTTGCAATCAATTGCAAATTGTAAAGCAAATTAGAACAACCATTCTGAATGGTTAAGGGTCTGCCCATTCAAGAAGATGCACTTGCAACAATGATTTTGATTGGTCAGTACCGATCAGTTGCAACTTGCAATCAATCGCAACTTTCTTGCAACACCCCATTAGTTACACCAGAAACATGGAAGTCAACCTGAATATCAAGTCACTTGTATCCCCCGGCAGAATGCCGGAGGATACTTTGGATTCAGCAGCGTTACGCCGCCACCGCCGCGTCACATTCTTGTGGGCGCTCTAACTGCCACATGCGACTGTTGCGCGACTGTTGCGCGACTGTTGCACGACTGTTGCACGACCGATTGCACGACGATTGCAGTACATCTTACAACGTTGTACTACCGTTGCACGACTGTATGAGACTGTATGCGACTATTCCTCGAGGGTATCTATAGGGGGACTATGGAGACCATGGAGATGATCCTCTGCAGCAGGGCCCTCCTTTAACAACTTCCTCTTCTTTGTAACTTTCTTCTTTGGAATCTTGACTATTATGAAGTCCAACTTGAAACTGACTACCGGTCAATTGTTGAAGTTTTTATACCCCATGCCACTCGCACAAACACTCGCACGGTCACTCGCACCTGTCTCGTTCGATCGCACGAGCGATCGCATAGTCTCACATCCACTTGCACTACCATGCAATCGGTCGCGCGACTATTTTCCTTTTCGTCAAGCCACTCGCAATCACTCATGCAACACGCGCATGTGTTGCATTTGTGAATGCCTTTCCTGCGACCTGATGATATCGATGGCGATTAAAGCCTGTTGCAGCCTGTCGTACAACCAAATGGTCGCAGACTAATTGTGAAAAGGGCTGTATAGAGTCCAAGGTCATATTTTCGTGGATATCTTGTGTGCGCCCTGCAGGTCAAATTTCTTGACAGATTTCTTTCGAATATTTTATAGAGATGCATTGTACTCTAATCTACACACTTTGTTTTGGTGATGCTGCTTACTGAGCTGCTTATTAATTTTCAAGATTGTAAACATTTTCCTTATCAATTTTTGGAATACTACAGTTAACATTTAATGGTAAATTCATCTTACCGTATATATGAGTAGATTCCACATATATTCTGTCCGTGCTTGAGTTATCTTAGGGGGCCTTAAGTCCCTGATTAGCTATACACATAACATACCTTGTAAGAGCCGATAAGATGGCACATTAGATGGGGTAGGGGATCCGTACCATCTACCTTACAGAAAGTTCGTCCAAAACATCCAAAGTAAATTACATGCACAAATATCATTCGTTTTTAAGTCTTAAAGTATTTATACTCATGGAATTGTATGTACTATGGATATTAAACTCGAATAAAAATGATAACTCATATAAAAATTGCACTCTGTTTTACAAAGGAAAATGTTATACATTAGTGAACCGGGCGCTGGGGCCTATGGTGGATTCTCATCTGCTATAGGTCATCGGTTGGACTCTCACTCCTTCCACAACAGATCATACACGTGGTGTTATTTTATCACGATGGTCGGTGGTTGGTGTCTGGTCCTTCTCGGCTAGTCATTGGGAGTGGCTAGGTTCTAGCTCTCGCCCAGTTGGCTAGTAACTCAGTAACTCGGGGATCTACTTAAGTAAGTCCTTGGTGGAAAGAAACTGCCTTTTATACTATTTTATGATCTATACGAATTAACTATAAATTATTGTTTTTAGTCCACTTGGACATTGTATAAAATGTACATAATACTAATCATTGTGACCTGAATTTCAGAACTTAAGAATTTCATATACATGTATAACATCAGTCAAAATTTTAACGTTAAAAGTTTATAGCGTTTTAATGAAATTTTTAACTTTATTATCTATTAATGTCAGACACTTATATAACACTGTTGTGTTGATAGTGTCGTTAAAATTTTAACAATCAATCAATCAATCAATCCACATATATTCTAAAACGGCAGTAGATGCCTTACTGGGTTGCTTATTTCAAGATTGGAAACAGTTTAGGCCTACTTATCATCATTTTTATGTGATGGTAAATTCATCTTAATGTATAATTGAGTAGATTTTACATCTATTTTGTTTCTTGAAGAAACAAAATTATTCCGGAATCTGCTCAGCGAGAGGAGAGTCTAAAGTAAAATATGTTTTAAAACCCCCACCAGACAGATTTTTCTGTCTACATGTAAACTATTTTCAGTGTACAGTATTGCTCGAAATAAAGTTGACCGATTAACGCACCCTAACGCGCAGATCGATGTGGGCCTGACTATCGCGTTAGTAACGCGCGTGAACGTTAGGCGAGTTTGGAGCGGCGGTGGTTCGGCCAGCGCAAGATAGGCGAACTACATTATTGAGGTGTTACTAGCGCGTTAGGATCGGCAATACTTATCAGTCGCGCGAGAGTCCATTTTTGGTCACGCACGTGTTGAATTACCGTGCGAGAATGCTCCACCGTAATTTCTCGCGTGGAATTCCCGCGCCTTTCCCATTAAATTTTTACACGATCGTGCCGTTCGATGTGGGTATATAGAGGGCATTTCTCTGGTTAAATAGTAGCATCCAACTCGAACTCCACGGGACTCCACGCCCTGCTCAACAGTGCAGCTGACGGGAGCGCGATGGGATATATAAACGTCTTTTTCGCGCTCACGTGCGTTGGCAATCGTGGCTCGTAGCTAGCGAAAGTTCGAATCGGCTCCTACACTACCGCTCACAGGTTTTGGCATCGGTATCGCACCGTTAACCTGTCGCCATGGAATGCAACTGCAATGTCGGTACTACACGCAGTATGGACATAAAGCTAGATTATGCCCGTATTACTATTAGCAGGTTGGCCAAGAGCGCGCCCAACACAAAAACATTTCTGAAGAAAGTCAAGCGAACACTGATGAACAATCTACATTTGATAACCAGGGGAGCGTTTCATCAAGTGTTTTGTCAGTGATTTGCTCTCAGCCAATTAGATGCAAGGATTTCAGTAGCTTATAACAGTTGTCGGTCAAAATCACTGACAAAACGCTTGATGAAACGCTCCCCTGGATAATGATAAACCCTCGAAATCATATATGATGAAGGGCACTAAAGACAGCCACAAAGAAAGCTTCACACATGCTTCTAAATGAGCTATGAGCTTCTAGGGGGGGGGGGCTGCATGCGCATCTCCAACCTCCGGATCCGTCAATGATAATTGTACGATTTTTACAAAAAATATTTGTGCATGATCATATCACGCTCACGACCATCTTGCCACCTGTTCACCGACCATTTCTCGAGTGTCGCCTCTCGCATCCATATTATCATTTGTATATTCAACACTCGGCCGCGAACTGGTTTTGTATTATTGCAGAACAAGCGATTAAAGGGCGTAGTTTACAAACTCACTCAACAGTCGCTCCATACTAGCACGTGGCATCTCATAATTCGTATACTAACTTAATTTTTAATATCAGCGAGCTTGATCTGACAATGTCACAATTTCCTGAAACTTTAGCAAAGTAAAAAATTACTGAAATCAGATTAAGAGTACATGAGCGATATATCCAAAATAATATCCTTCCTTATTCATGCGAAAGTGAAAAGCGGGAAGCAAAGAATGTCTAGAATGCGCGCGATCAACAATTTCCATTCTTAAACTAAACTAAACCTCATTTGACAAGCGGTCTTTTATCACAAGTCATGGCACGCGCAAAAATAGGCCAAGCAGTCAGTGAAGGTTTGCGCCTTTTTTTATTTTTGTTCTTTCACACAGCGGCTTCGTATAAGGAGATCGAATTTCAAAACTGCAGGTGCGTTAAAGGATGACAGTCACGGACGGGAGGGGAAGAAAACTTCATGAATTTTTAAAATAAATTATGAATTTGATGAATTTGATGAAGTTGATATTGATGACGATAATTGTTTTGATGATATGATTATCAAGATAATGATGATTAATGATGATAAGCATTATATAATGATGTTATGATGATGATGATGATGATAATCATGATATAACGATGGTATGATGATGATAGTTCATTTTCATCTCATCATGATACAGATCGAATTTTAAAAGGGAATCGCATGTGCATTAAAGGAAGAAGTTACCGTCCGAAAAGGAAGAAAACTTCATATTTTTTGATGAATGATGAGTTTGATGAAGTTGATATTCAGGGGCGTATCCAGGGGGGCGCAACAGGCGCCCCCCCCCCCCCCTATTGGCCGTCGTAAAAAAAATCCTCATACCAATTGAAAATATTGTTCATTAAATAGGCTTCAAAATTGGTTACATATAGCACTATTTTGCATCTGATTAATGATGATAAGCATTATATAATGATGTTATGATGATGATGATGATGATAATCATGATATAACGATGGTATGATGATGATAGTTCATTTTCATCTCATCATGATACAGATCGAATTTTAAAAGGGAATCGCATGTGCATTAAAGGAAGAAGTTACCGTCCGAAAAGGAAGAAAACTTCATATTTTTTGATGAATGATGAGTTTGATGAAGTTGATATTCAGGGGCGTATCCAGGGGGGCGCAACAGGCGCCCCCCCCCCCTATTGGCCGTCGTAAAAAAAAATCCTCATACCAATTGAAAATATTGTTCATTAAATAGGCTTCAAAATTGGTTACATATAGCACTATTTTGCATCTCAGCCCTTCTTCAGAAGCAAAAATTTTCCAAAGACCCCTCCCCCATGACGTCGCTCAACAATAATTCCTGGCCCCCCCCCCTATTGGGAAATCCTGGATACGCCACTGATATTGATGAAGATAATTGTTTTGATGATATGATTTACCCCCTCGTGACCTTACAGAGCCGCTGTGATTTTGCCGCTGGCCTTTCATTAAAACGGAGACAATACCCATTAAATCCTATATAATATGCCGAAAGATTTGTTTACAAATTATAAATCCTATATATAGTTTTAAAAACAAGTATTGTTTGCTGACCCAGATTTGGTCTTGCTGGTAACTTACGTAACTTCGCACCTTGAACAATAGGGAGCTTACCTGAGTTGTGGACAGATGACGCAGGTATTGAATAGGAGTTCTCTACTGTACAGCCAATTGAATAGGAGGAAATCGGACTCTTGACCTCTTCAATGCCTCTTCCTCTGACTACGAATTACTTGGTTTTCATAAAGCCTTAATTAGTCCACTGTTATGGTCGGGCCCTTATCAGGGCCACACATCTCCAAGAAAGATTTTTTTTTTTTTTTATCTTAATTATTTGTAAATATCTTGATTTGTCATTAATTTTTATATATAACAATGTTTGTATCTGCTTGAAAGTTTTTTATGTTTATGAACTCTCAATAAATACACACACAAAAAAAGAATAATTTTTTTCCTCTCTCGTGCTTCTCTTATTTGACCCCCTCCCTATGAACATGAATTTCAAGAAATCACACATGAAACAGAAATTCCTTTTATTCTTGTTTTCCTTGTTCCTTTCTCCTTCTCTTACTCGTCTCTTTCTCCTACCCCCATATTAACATATTGATGAATTTCAAGAAAATCACACATGAAACAAAAATTCATAATTCTCTTTATTCCTTTTTTTCTTCTTACTTCCTACTTCTCCTCTTAGTCCTCCCTTTCTACCCCTCCCCCTTCCATATGAACATATTGAATTTCAGAAAAGTCACACATGAAACAAACATTCATTATTTCCTTTGCCGTATTCATAATTAGCTCCGAACCTGAAACTGTTCTCTGTTTTCTCATTTAGAACCAAGTTAATAAATGGTAGTCCTCCCCTTAAATATCAGGCTATAAGACCATAAATTTTCCTCTGTTTCCGATAATTTAACACAATAATTTATATTTAATATCAAGCTCTCGCCCCTTTAAATTCCTCACTAGAAGACCAGCGTTAGAAGATTTATGACACTCGTAAATTACACAATGGCCACTATAGTTGATCTGCAGAAGGAGAGAAAGTGCCAGACCAGCAGTAAACAAACACGAGGTCACTGTAAGGGCATGCAGGCCACGTGCGTTTATCTCATGCATGTGCTGGGTCACAACATGACGCCTGAAGGGCCGGGGAGCATTTCATGAAGTGTCTTGTCAGTGATTTTTACCGACAACTGTTATAAGCTACTGAAATCCTTGCATCTGATTCGCTGAGAGCAAATTTGTCGGTAGAATCACTGACAAAAAACTTGATGAAACGCTCCCCTGGTCTATTGTTCTCCCTCTCCGATCCCTTCTATTACGCGCGCGCTGTTGGTACATGTACGTACGTGATGGTACGCTGGACGCTCATAAAGAGCCAGGCCGCCATGCCAGGCCAGGGAGGGAAACAAAATTCGAACTTTTTCTAGTGACCGTTGATTCTCTTAAAAGTAAAGTCAATTCTGCGGCATTTATTGGATATAAATAAGGAATATTTTCGGCGTATTTTCTACAGAAAACTGTAAATTGACACAAACAGGTACTTGGTCTGTTTTGTAATTTTTCAGACATTTTGTAGTTGACTGAGATACGAGTATGATCGTGTCATGGGGTCTGCTATGTACATGATGTAGCTGGCTGTATGACCAAGGAGTAGCTCCTTGGTATCAAAAAACTTCAGCCCTCTAAAAACAATTGAGCCCGTACGCCCATGCTTAAGAGGGTGTTTATTATTATGTTTGCGAAGGGGAAATTGAAAATTAAAAAGAGAGAGATTGGTCATCGAAGAGGCAACAGGTTTGTGAAAGAGTAAAATTGCATTTAGAAATATATGGACACGAACGAGAGTAATGAAATAATTAAAAGTTATGAAGTGGAATTTCTCCAGTTCTTTCGTCTAATTCTTTCCACTTATTTTGCTCTTTCTTCAACCTTATTTCTTACACTGAGTGTGATCAGTTTGTCACGGGCAGTCACTGTTTCTTAAAAATCCAGCTTATGAATATTAATTAACAAATAAACATGGACCCCCCCCCCCCACTCACTGAGGTTGGGGGTACATTTCCCGGAAAAGGGGGTGGCTTTTAGCCGATAATCCTGGGAGAAATCTTCCCAGGAAAAGTTGAAAAGGGGGTGTTTTTCTGTGAAATATTAGTCAAATTCCCGGGAAAATGTAAATAGGGGGTCATTTTTCGCAGTCCTTTGGTGGTTTCCTCTCCCGGGATAGTGGAGTGGGGGGGGGGGGGGGGGGTGGGTTAAATGTCCCGATCCATGTGATTAAACAAAGATAAGTGACCCCTTGGTAAGGTCCCAGGGATAGGGGTCCCAATTTCGGGCATTTCCCTGAATGGGGGGTTGGGGCTAATTTCTTAAATTCCCTGGATAGAGGGCCCAATATCTCAGAAAATCCCCCATGATAGGGAGGTAATCAAATTCCAACTTCTCCGGGATAAGGGGTCACTTGTGAAAAGGAGGTACGAGCTTAGGCCCACCCCTTTTATGGGGAGTGGGGGCGGACCTAGCACCATATAGAAATAAACGATACAACACAAAATACAATGAATTATAGTGAATATGTTCATACAATATACGCGAGCGTGCGAGCCAACGATCTTGTCACGTCACTCATGTTTATTCAAGTCTCAATCCAGCCTAACCCCAGGGAGCTCCAACGCTGCGCGTTGGAGCCCCAGGTACAACTATCCAAAGTCGACCTCGCCCATTTTATGGCTAATCGCATCACTTAATTTCGGCAGGTAAGATAGAAATTTGTACTTATACTTCAAGAGAATTACTGTAACTATCTAGCAGGCTCTTTGATTTTACGATTTAACGATTGTTTCGATGAAAAAAAATGGAATTTCCTCGCCGAGCCGATCTTTTCCCCGTACTGTACCGTCGATTCAAATGACTCGATCGCACTGTGTGATCGAGTCAGCGACGGTATACGGTACATTACACACAGTGCGATCGAGTCATTTGAATCGACGATACAGTACAGGGAAAAGATCGGCTCGGCGAGGAAGTTTTATCGCGTTATTAGCGCGCTAATTAACGCGATATAGGTGAACCGGCTTCTAATATCCCTCCGCCCTTCGTTAGATTAACGCGCGTTATTGAAAAGATTATCGCGAAGTGGGCCGACGGCGCGTTAGCGTGCGTTAGGGTGTCAACTTTATTTCGAGCAATACTGTAGGTAAAATGAAATCACTGGAGTCATGGACGTAAATAGAGGGGGGGGGGGGCAATGGGGGAGGGGTTGGGGATGGGGGATATGTCAATGCATCAATTACTTTTATTTTCATTGTAGAAAAAATGAAATCACCCCAAAGAATTTGGAACCTTTCTATATGCCACTGGCTGGAGTAGAGGGAGGGGAGGGCCTGCACTCACCATCCATAATGTCCACAGATAGGCCTATAAGTGGTGGAATCAAAATTCTATCTGGAGTTTCAAATTTTACAGGGGCACGTGGGTAAATTGCATTATGACCTTTGCAAAGCATGTTTCATTGCCAAAAAATATAATGGATGGCACGCTAGAATTTCATATGCATAGGCAATCAGGCAGGATTGCTCACGTTCCTCCTGGGGTGATATTAGTGAGCTTTCGAATGTGTGGACTTGAACGGCGTCCTAGATATTCCCAGCTACAATGGACTGCTTTGTGTTAGCTGCATACCGCGCTTTGTGCAAGAACGGCTCGCCCGTCCACTGGCTTCTCCCTCGTCCACTAGTCAGATTGAGAACGCGTCAAACATGGTTTTGCCATCTTCTGTAAAACGTGAACCTCGCTTCACCCACTGTTAGCTTCATGCTTCACCTACTTTGTAAGCATTCAACACAAAGCAGTCCATTGTCGCTGGGACGATCTTGGATGGTGTTTTAGTTGACACATCCGAAAACTCTTTATTGTTGGAAAGGACAGGTAAAAATATTACTTCAATAACCATTTAAATAATTTAAAACATTAAAACAATCTCCATGGAAGCTAAAAGGCATTAGCTCATACAACATAAAATTGATTTCACAGTATTATTGGGCCCGTGATTTTGAGATAAATATAAGGACCGCCAATGAAAATGGTCTGTTGAGTATGACGTATGCGGATGGACGCACTGATCTCTACTGCATATTCATTAGTATTCATGCAGTAGTCGTAATCGTCAAGATACGACTAAATATGACAAAATACATTGCTCGTAAACTTTGCATTTACACTGTTTTATGCGTTTTTCACCACTTCTGCAAATTAGCTTGCATACAATAAAGCCTAGACAACAGGTTTCTGGGTTTCTTTTCTTCTCTATCCCCTGCAATCATCTAAATTTTAACATTTTTGTGATGCTTTTGGATCACAATACACAGCGATGTTGAACAAGCTGTACCTGTTGTACACATACGGGAGCATAGTTGTGTGAGTGAGTGAGTGAGTGACCGAGTAGCAGGCTGGTAACATTTTCATGGTAGTTTCGGGCATTTTCGGGCTAATGTCACTATTTTAGCGAATTAAATTTTTGTTTTCATGTATGCAGTGTATGAACGACAGGTTTTCTTCTTTATCCGACATAATTATCTAAATTTTATCATTTTTGTGACACATTTCGATCGCAATGCAGCGATTTTCGGACAAGCTGTATACGTAAGAGTTGCATAGTCAGCCTTGTGTGAATTCTGAGTGAGTGATTGGGTAGCAGCTGAATGGCACTGGTAATATTTTCATGGTCGTTTCTTTGCGCATGCGCTCACCCGACGTCCTCCTTTTGCTTCATCTCACACTCACGTCGATCAGCTGTTTCCTGGGCCGTTTCATAAAACTTGTCATCAAGGACAAGTTGCAATTACTGTTATAAGCTACTGAAATCCTTGGCATCTGATTGGCTGAGAGCATATTTGTTGGTAAAAATCACTGACAATACACTTGGTGAAACGCCCCCTGTTTACTCTCAATCTCGTGTGTACACGTGTGCCTAGCCTGTACGCTGCATGTCCATAGACAAGACGCTGCCAAAAAACAAATGTGTAGTACCTGCTCCATGGCAGTCAAAATACTAAATCTCGCAATGGAAATGTACAAATTTGAATGCATTATGAAATAGTTCTGTTGGGTTTTGTAAACACTGAGAACATGTGGCATTATTGAAATTATGAATTGCATTTGGTACAAAAATGGCTGTCTAAGACAACAACAATCACTCCGAAGAATGGAGAGATGAAGTTCGAACTGCTGTGAACGGGGGCGACGGGTCATGTGTTATCTGAACTTTTTATATGGTGCTTTATTCATAGATAGTACTGATCAAAGAGAGATCAGACTGATTATAAAGCCAGTTCGTAATTAGTACATGCTACAAATGACCTTGAAATTACCCAAATATGTACATGCACACGCAACAGATTTGGTGGACGCGCTACTTATTTACCAACTGAAATAATATTGGCGCGCGTATCATAGTTCGCACACTATGAGAGCGTATAAAAGTCAATTGTACTCGGTACAAATGACCTTAATAATCTGCACATGCGCAAATTGTAATGACGGATTGGCTTGTTATTTGCAGAGCAATCTTCCTTGACCTTTCAAACCTCTTCATGTTTTCTTGCGAACAGGATATGTATATAGGAAATTAAAACTACGGATACTTTGCATCACAGACTGACAGAAAGTGTCTACCAGAAACTCTCAGTTTTCATATTAAAGTACATGGTTGTTTTGCTTTACTTGATACAGGAATCTTCTGAAAAGGTCATTTAAAATATAGATATTGTAACTTTTAAGTATTTCCTTGACCAAAGCAGATTGTTTAATATTGCCAACAACTAAATAAATGTCTGGAAAAGGACCTAAAAAGTAGGGTTACTTGTATTTTCCGGACAAAGCAGATTGTACAAATAAACGAAAGATCTGAAAAGGACATGAAATATACAGATATTGTAACGTTTGAATATTACTCTGATGAAATATATGTTTTCAGTAAGAAACATTGTTTTTGAAGCTCAATTTTCTGCCGATTGTTCCAGTGCTTGGAAGAAATGTCATCCATGTATTTTATGGTCTTAACAGACCCTTGGCTGGTTTTACTCCCAGCAATACTGTTAAAGTCATTAAGAAGAATGGAAAAATATAGCTCTTTCATCGTGCATATTCATTGCTTGAAGTGATGTCAGTTGTTTTATATAAAGTGATATACATCATGTACTATATTCTGCTGATCTTTCCAATCCCAGGTGTACCAGACTTCATGCATAAGGTTCACAATGCCGCTCTGGCCCTAGACACCATGCCAGGAACCAACTTCAAGGATATGCAGAGTGAGAAACGGTACACTACCAATGACTCAAGCTGCTATAGTTAAAGGAGACATGGAATGATGAGGAGAAAGAAAACATCTTCATAATGCAAGATTGTTTTTTGGTTAGCCTTAAAGATAAGAACATCATTATCAGTATGACTAATGATGTGATGGATGAATGATTGAAAAGCCTGAGAAACCCTAAGTTCAGACATGAGATCAGCATTTGAATACCTGTGAAATATATCCCCTTTTGTATCAGATGCAGATAGCATGAAAGGGGATTTTCTTTTGCTTAACACTATATTTTGCACAAAAAGGAAGGAGTAATGAAATACCAACTCAACTGAGGGTATCTAATTTTTATGTACAATGATGCAACACAGGTCTACTTCATTACAGAGCTGAACACTATTTAAAATATTATGTTGCATTAGATGTCAAGATATTCTATTTAAGAATTTAATTGTGACCAAGTCACAAGTGCTTCTTCTACTTTGGCTTATTGTACCCTACAGTCCATTTTGGTTGCCCCAGGAGCTTTGGCTTATTGCAGTTGCCCTACAGTCCATTTTGGTTGCCCCAGGACCTTTGGCTATTGCTAAAGTCAAACCATGTCTTTTCAAAGTAACAAACCATGTATATATATGCTGATGCAAGGCCAAGTACTTTCCTAAATACTTTCCCTAATATAGCATAGCACAAATGTACCGGTACACGTACCTGACACCTGGTTTTTTACGCTTTGATTTTTCACTTTTTAAAACAGTTCTATTGGAGTTGAACGTTTATTTCCAGTGAGAAAAGTATTTTATGCACTCTTGCATAAATACACGTACACATGTATATTCAGGGATTTTTTTTCCTGACTTTAAAGCCTGGCTGCATACAAAATACACACCTTCATATTTGCAATATACATGTAGAATTAATTTAATTGATATTCATGTATCTCCATTTCTCTGTTGCAAGATTTGTACCACCTAAGCAGAATTTATGATGTCATGCAAAATTGCAGCAAATTTCTGAGATTCTAGCGTACTAATTAATACACAATTAATGTCCGTCAGATGTTGCAAGAAATGCTTCCTTTTGCTTCTGTTATTCTACTTACTGTATTGAATGGAAGTCTGGCCTATTCGGATGGCTTTCATGAAGAATAAATAACATAATCTTATACTTTGCGATGGCAGAGACAGAAACAGTTGAGAATTGAGATAAATGTTTAAACTGTTGATAGCTTTACATGTACGCATTTTAAATAGGCATATTCAGTGTATACAATTATGGAGAAGATTTTAAAAATTGCATGCATGTAAGCATATGTACATTTTGCAACATTTGAATGTAAGCATTATGGTTGTGGTGATAGTGTATTGTGAACTCCAGTGGCTCTGCTATCTCATTTCATATTCAAAACTGGACATTTTATGATACAGATTGTTGAATTAATTTTGCTTTGCATGTATGTAAAGGCCGGATAGTGTATGATAATTCTAATGGGTAATTGATTCTTAAAAACCAAATCATCATTAATACCAGAAAAGCATTTGAAAGTAACATCCATTTCATGTTCACCTTTGTTTGGACAAATAAAGATTAGCGGTTACTATTTGATTTTCTACATATTTGCCACACACATATTGAGTACTATTTGTTATATGTGCAGTGTAATAATGAAAACTGCTGAAAATATGGTATAACTATTTGAGAGTAAATTGCACAGTATTCAGAATTAGACCAAAGCAAACAAAAGTTCACTAAAAGAAGAATTTAGCATTTCTAAAATTACGTTATGTGAAATTTTGTTTTCCTATATGGTCTCCATATATACAGTTGAGAATCTAGATCTCAAAGCTGCATTTACATTTTTTTTATACTTCAGAACCTGTGTGCTTCCTATACTACTGTATGTTTGCTCATTCTTTAATCTGCTAAATCTGGTATTTTGGTACACATTTTGATTATTGTGTGATAAGTGTATATAGCATGATGTTATATTCCTCTTTTAAAAATTTTATTTGTGCACCAACACAAAAACTAGGTTTTCTTACTTTTGATTTTTATTTTACAATTGTAGAGCATATCTTACAGTGGAAAATACACCTGATTTTAGATTTCTTATTTTACGTGTGGAAAAAAATGGTACTGAAAAATTACTGATTTTTTGAGTGGTTTCGTTTCATTTCGCAACAAGAAAGTGTCAAAATTTTGTAATTTACAAAACTTTTTTCCCGTAAAAAACGGCTGTCATCAACAAATCTTACCGTGAATTTTTTTAGTTTTGCTGTAAATGATGCTTGATAAATTGAATGAGACAAATGGCAAAAGGTGGATGTAATTTATGCGTAATCTGTAATGACAGGATTCTTGAAGAATAAGAACTTGTGTGTAGTGTGGAATTAAACAGAAAAGTCTTAATCAGGGGTTGGGGTGGGGGGCTGTACTTCACATAGGTATGATGCAAGCATTTCGCATTAGACAAGTAACACAGAGATAAGACATTATTAGATGGTTTGAAGAAGCTGTTTGGACAGTTCAATGAATTATTGTGTCTATAATCAATGAAAATATATATATTGCCCGTGGCAGTCACAAAACAAAATGATTTGTCTTGAAGTGAGGGATTCATCTAAATATTTGTGAAGGAAAATTTTCTTCAATTTGTTTTGCATCGCTACAAACTGCTATTTAGACTTTTGAAAGGGTAAAATACCTTTTGCCAAATGCTTGGTGTGATAGGCTACATGCTGTATTGAATGAGACACCAACTATTTGATGGTGTTGATTGGACTGTAGAGCCAAGAATGAAATACCTGGATATTTCTTTAAATGAAATAAAGATATAAAAGACTATTGGAAGATTTCATGTTTGATTGTTTGAATTTCTGTTTCCCAGTTGTAAGAAAGTATATTCAGTGTATATATAACATGTATTATGTGGGTCCATATTCTGGTAGCAAGTTCAGCGCAAGAGTCGTTCTGATTTTAGAGGTTATTACTTTGAAATTTCATGTGTAATTACGATACAAATTATTATTTTGAATTAAATGTCATAAGTTGAGCAGATGCTGTCATAATAATGCAAACAAACTTCAATGTGTTGTATCATTGTAAGGGGGACCAATCACGAAGAAATACATGTACGATATGTATATCATTATTAAGACATAAGATCACCCTAAACATATGAGATATTCAAATGGGAAAGGATTAAGTGCATAAATGGAAAAAGTATTTCATATCAAGGCTTAAATGGAAGTAATTTACCTGAGGAATGAATTTAATTATTACCATATTGAAATTGGTGACTTTTCATTTGAAAAAAAAAACCCAAACAAAACGGTGAAGAAGTGAAAAGTCAAAGGACACAGCTTGCACACCTATGGTAAGTTAATGAAATATTTGTAACATATCTGTAAACAAATCATTCATATTTTTAGTATCTTTTTAATAATGCAGAATATTTATTATTCACTTAAAAGTGCAGCAAATTTCCAAAGCCTGCAAATTTGATAGTATGGTTATGTACCCCTGATGTTTCTCACATTGCTGTTTTACTGTATCTGTAGAGAGATGTACAATATGTCCCAGAAAAAATTACAATCGGCATTTGGATATCAATTACGAAAAAAATGTAATTGCAATATGGAAAGTCATACTGGACTATGAAACTATAACTATTTCTCTACCAGGCAATGAAGACCCCCTCCGATTTGGTCCGATAGTCGCAAAGAAATATGGATTTATGTAAAGCATGTCATGGGTCCCTTTCTTCCACCTTTTGTCACTTGGATGTTCTTAGCATCCACATGAACGGAAGTATTTTGTTCACAACAGACATGTTTACTAACATGTTCAAATTATTTGAATACCATTTTAAGTTAAAGTTAAATAATCATCTAAAGAATATCTTCCTAAAAAGAAACCATACAAGTCATTTTATAAAACAGGTTCATAACTTTGTTAAATCGTTAACTTTAAGTTACAAACGACCAACATAAATGCCAACCATTCCTATTTTAGAGGAATGATTTTTATCAATCACCTTCAAACTAATGTGAAGAGCCCCAGATTCCTCTTTTTTATTAAAACTTCTGTGTGAAAGCATACAATGTATACAATACACTGTATTTCTAATTTTGCCTCACAAACTTTTTATTTTTCCCTTTGGAAGGTTGACGGATATGCAACTGACATGTTTTAGACTCTGAAAACTGCTTATCTTTTTACGTCCATGATTTTTTCGTTTTGCCAAGTCTCAAAATGCCCTTAATAAATGAAGCATTGCCATAACAATTATAGCAGATAATTACAAAATAGTAAGTTCCTTTTCAAACCATTTTAAAGGAGTGTGGAATTGTGCTTTGTGTGTCTCACTTTTGTCAAATCGTGGATGGAAAGGACTAATGACATACGTTACAAAAATCCGTATTTCTTTCTGTCTACTGAAGCAAATCGAATGGGGTTTTCGATGAGATACAGATAATTAGTTGTATTATCACAATCCCGAAACATATTCTGATTAATTTCGCAATTTTGAATAACAATTGGAATTTGCCAGTCCTGTTTCTATTGAATAGAACTGTTTACTAAGTGTTCAAATTTATGGATGTTTTTTCCTGGGGACCTAGCAACGAGGTATTCCATTAACCTGTTATTAATGAATGAACTACAATACTTGGAATCCAGTTTGCATACATTACTTGTTGCTATGTCTGACAAGACTCTGGCAAGCTTCAGGTTGCAAGAACAACCTTTGTTTCAAAAGTATGCATACAAATTTGATAGCACTAGTAGCAATGTTTTACAATTTACCAATGTTATCCCTTTTGCTTTCTTTTTATTCTATGTTTGATGCTCAAAAAATATTGGGTTAGTATTCAGTAATTTACTTGATATTAGCTACTCATACTCAACTTGTGTTTAAATCTATATGCTAGTTCTTGCAATCATCCTATCTGACCGGCAATATTGAAGAGCACCAAAATGGCGAAAAGATGGACGACCGAAAGGTTGGTGACTCTTCTCTCCCTCTCTCTCTTTCTCTCTCTTTCTCTCTCTTTCTCTCTTTTTCTCTCTTTTTCTCTCTCCATTTTTTTCCTTTCTGAGAATAGTATCATTGTCTTGTTATCACCCAAGAACTATAATTATCTCAAATTTCTCTTTTTCTTCCTGCTATTCCTTGTGTCAAAATCATAATTTACTACTTTGATTAGGTCATATATGCAATTATGCATAGTTTTTATTGTTGGTTTGTGCCATTGCTGAGCTAAGAACGTTGACTCTGTGTTTGCTTGCCATATTTTTTACCAAGGATGTCTGATTCTAATGCCTTTTCTCCTAACTTTCTAGACCACATTCTTCAGATAATATTCTAAATTTGTTTGGTCCATTCAGAACCAAAAGAAATATTAAGAAATTAAGAAAAAGCTAGCATTTTTCATTTATCACAATATATTGATGGGTTCAGTTGCCAAAAAAGTTTATATTTTGAAGGGGAAAAAAGCATTATCAGGAATGTGATGTAGAAGATGAGACTGACAATGATACATGTACATGTAGGTCATAGTGGGCAAACTGGAGACTGCTGCTTTCTGTAACATCATACGTGTATTTGATGATAATAGTGATTGACCTGTTACTTCATTTACCCAGATGCTATTTGTATTTGAATACTGTATTTAGTTTTAATGGCTGCTCATCCAACTTCCTTGCATGCCATTGAAGTTGCATCTTTGGAATGTAAAATGCTGCCATCTTGTGTTGAGACTTTCTTTTTTTCAGCTACCTGGCCCATGCCACAAATTCAAACCTGCCATTGGCTTGCATGTTATATGTCTATTAAAATATACATTGAACCCCATGTACGACATTCCTGTAATTCATATGTATTGCAGAATATGTCATAAGCTTTTGCATTAGAAGAATACGTTGGATCAGTTTTCAACAAGAACAAATATTTTTTCACATAAACCAAGGCATACCAGCCTTTTCACTCTGTGGATGAAAATAGAAATAATGGGCCTACCAACAGGGGCGTTGCTAGAACATTTTGAATTGGGGAGGGAGGGAGGGGTGACACCCAAATTTGCCCACAAATCTTTAGGGTGTGACACCCAAATTTGCCCACAAATCTTTAGGTGTGACACCCAAATTTGCCGAAAAAAATGCTGCACCCTAATCTCCACCCCCCACAAATAAAAGAAAATCACAGATGTAGAGATCTTGATTATACAAGGCCATTTTCGCAGGGGGGGGGGGGGGGGGGCTGACACCTTTTGCCCGAATTTCAATTTCTAAATTTTTAAAACTTTTTGTAGTGAAAGTGTACAGAAGTGGTTGCCCGACTATCGGAACTTTGAAAATCCATGGGGAAGGGGGGCTACAGCCCATTGCCGAAGGGGGATGCCTTTTGCCCGACTATCAACTTTTCAATTTCTAAATTTTTTGCTCGCTCATAATTAAAAAAAAACTTTTCATAGAGAAAATAATTATCTGGGAATCTCGCTGCCGAAATATGTGGATATTCTGGCACCTCACTTCACTGCCAGAATATGAAGTGGTGTTTGCCCGAATATCGGACTTTGAAAATCCACAGGGAGAGGGGCTGCAGCCCATTGCCTAAGGGGGGACGCCTTTTGCCTGACTATTAACTTTTCAATTTCTAAATTTTTTCCTTCCCTTTTCATTTCCTTCTTTTCTTTCTGTTTTTGTTTTCCTTACCCTTTTCTTTTTTCTTTTCTTTTTCCTCTCCCTACTCTTTTCTCCTCCCTTCTCTTTTCTCCTCCCTTCTCTTTTCTCCTTTTCCCTTTCTTATTCCCTCTCCCCCTTTTCCCCTCCTTTTTTTGCTGACACCCCCCCCCCCCCTTCCCTCTATTCACAACCCTGCCTATATTTTTCAGTGGGTTAGAAGTTGGGAAATTCCAAGCATTATGGAATGACATTCACAAAGCATTTTCAAGTTTGAAAGAAGAATATGAATATCATAATGAATATTTTCAAATTGATAGTACAATACATAAACTAATACATGTAGAAGGTACTCTCTCAAACTGTTGAGTTCCATTTCAACCATTCATCAAATTTATGAAATATTAACTATTATGACAGGGTTTTTTTTAGTTATAGTTTCCAAGGTTACTGAAGTATGAGAGATTATGCAGAACAGAAAGCATGCTATTCTTGGTTACTATGTTACTTAAACATTGTATATCAAGTGTATTGCAGCAAACAAGTCATAGTAGTATGACCTTTACTTTTCTTTTACAATTTATATCATAAATGTTATCAATTATTGATATAAAGATTATGTTAGTCATTTATGCAAATTTACAGTTTTTATATGTGTGAAAATATCTAATTTTTATCAGACTATGAAAATGTTGATATCAACAATTGACACCAACTTTGATATGATCAGACAGATTTTGTTTTGCTTGGAATTGCCCAGTTGTATTTTGTTAATGGGAAATGCTGCCATCTTGTGTTGAAATATTGCATTCTTCTCTGTTTGGTTCTCACTCTCTATAAGATTTTGGGTTGTTCTTCATGGTTTCAGTTGATACTGAAAAATGAATCAAACTTAACATCATTTGAGCTATTATATTACGCTTATTTCATTTAATTGCATGTCATTCAATGCTTCATAGTCAGTATTACATTGTATATTTTTCCTCCTTTTTTTTCTCCATCTACTAGATATTGCGCTCGATGTTGCTGAATTGAGAGTGATTCACTGCTGGCAAGCTGTTCAAATACAGCCAAAGACAAATGCAAAGTTTGGAAAGGTAAGTCAGAAAATAACCATTCCTGAGAGGGCTCTAAACTTGTTATTCTCCTTTTCTCTTTCTCTTTCTAAGTGCACACATATATCATGTACACTGTCTGGTTAATATTTTTTCTCACTGCTTATCTATCCTGTTTCATATTTTCTATCTTGTTTCATTTTTTCTACCAGTCTTACTCTCACTCCTGTGCTCATTCTCTATGTCTCTCATGTCCCCCCCCCCCCCCCACACACAATGCATTTTATTGTTGTAGCTCATCTATTTCCTGCCTGCCATCAAACCAATTAGTAGTATCCATGCCTCCCCCCCCCCCCAAAAAAAAAAAAAAATAATAATAATAATAATAAATAAATAAATAAATAAGAAATTAATAATGAAATAAAATGAAATAAATAAATTAAATAAAAGATAAATGAATAAATAAATAAATTTTAAAAAATCAAGTAATAAAATTTGATCTATATCTTTTGAAGAGTAACTACAGAGTATTTTACAGGAATCTTAGAGCAAACTTGTAAAAACTGCTAAATAATGTTCAACTTGAACAATCAATAGTTCTGTTTTAGTTAGTGTGTTATTATTTGTAAACAATGATAAAACTTCATCTTATTTTTGTCTTCAAGATTATTTTTCTTGTCATCATTTCCTGCTTTATTCCTTAAACTCCAACCCCCCCCCCCCCCCATTGAAAGAGAGAGGCCAGTTGCAACCTTGTTGAGACAAATTTGAAGCCTTACTAACCTGCCAACAATAGCACAGTCGAGCAGGCAAACTCAAAAGGATAAATTGCTATGTTTATTCAAAACCCCCAAAGAACCCTCTTTTCTTCCTGATGGACAGGCTTCCGGACTATAGTAGCCTTTTCCTCTCTCCCTCTCTTGCACTCTTTTCTCTTCTCTCTCCCCTCTTCTCTCCTATTCTTTCTCACATGCATTCTGAATAGCTGTGACGATATCCCACAAGGCCCATGTGCCCTCAGTCATGAGGAAACCAACCCTGAAATCCGACAACTCCAAATAGCTCCCCAATAGAACCGACATTGATTTTATTTTCTCACTCCTATTTCACGGTTCATTTTTTCCCCTCTCGCTCTCCTCTCTCATGCTAATCGCACTGGTTCCCTGCGCTCATTCTTTACCTATTGTTCATGTCCTCCTCTGTTTTCCCTTCTTCCCTCTAATCCTTGGGGAGCCTATTGTGGCAGCATTTAACCTAAAAACACCCTCTCTTTCAGTCCACCGGTCCTTTGTTTGTTCCTCTCTACAATAGCCCTTGTCAAATCAATTAGTAGTCGAGCTGCTCTCCGCATGCCAGGGGACTTTGACGACTTTACAACCCAAGAGCATAAGGAAAAGTAAAAAAAAAAAATACTTTCTTATTCCCCGTCGTGAAAAATATATTATGGTCAGGGAGAGAGAGGAAGATGGAGGGAAAAAGAGCAGGCTCTTAATTTTTCCCCAAGCTCTCTGCTTTGCAAATTTTCCGCGTTTTACATTTCGCTCCCAGCGCACCCCCTGCTCCTGGCCAGTGTATTCTGTATGACCTAGATAAGAAGCCAGAAGGTGGTAAATTTCACACCAAATGGGAAAATGTAACACCATGGTTGTGGCTTACATCATGGGTCTGCTTTGGCCAAGGAAAGTGCATGGAATCTCCAGGTGATAAGCCATGCCTAATCTCTTATTATTCTTACCTTATTCACCAATGGTGTGAAGAAACATAGAATTCCCACATACCACTTTTACTTTGTTCCCTTGTGTGGTGGTATGGTGGTGTTAAAAATTTGCCAGAACACGTTTTACCTCTCGTCTCACTTTATTAAACTCTTATTTGCCTTGTTTCTGCCTCTCTTCATATGCTTTTTATCAATTTAATCATGTCCATTGTATTTCTTCTTTCATTTGCTCACTTGATCTTTTTGTATTTGCCCATCTATGTTTTCTTTTTATCTGTCCTCTCTCTTCCTATCTGCTCTCTCTCTCTCTCTCTCTCTCTCTCTCTCTCCTCTCACTCTCGCTATCTTTCTCTTTCTCTTTCTCTATCTCCGTTCTTGATGTCACTTTCTCCACATCACACTCTAATACCATTTTCATACTCATTGCCAAAGCGTGCTTAGTCGGCGCTTAGTTGGCGTTTAGTCGGGGCTAATAGTAGCCGCTACTATAAGCCCTGATACTTTCATATTACAGGCGCATGGCCGCATCGCATCTGCTTTGCGCATTTCTTGCCATGGTTTCTGCTGGCTCTCGTACCCGCGCTTATTTATAAGATGCTTTATTTTGTTCTTCCATTTTCTGTACTTTTTATCTTTCTTTATGTTATTCTTTGTTTTTCATTCTATCTATCTTTCTTTGTTATTCTTTGTTGATATTCTTCTTATCTTCTTTTCTTTTATCTCATGTTATTTTTGTTTTTCTACTATCTTCTTCTCATTCTATCTTTCCTGATGTTATTCTTTATTTTTAATCCTCCATCATTTACCTTTTCTATCTTCATTATTTTATTCTTTGTTTTCTATCATTCCATATGCTGATCGGCTTCAACTAGCAGGGATACCATACTTATTACGGAATTTACAACTTATCCACTTCCGGTCAGTGCTTAGTTCGGACTTAACTGTGCTCAAGAAGTGGTTTGAGAAGTCGGCATTTAGTCCCGACTGAAAGCTGGTTTATTCAAGCCGATACTTTATTCACGGCTTAGTCACGGTTAAGTCCGGACTAAGCATGATTCTACCCTTAAATTGAAAAGGGTATAAGTCTCTAACCACACATATTTGTATATCACTCACTCTCCAGCTCTTTCCCTTCCTCTCTTTTTCTTTCTACCTCTCTCTTTCTCCCTCCCTCTATCTTTCTCCACTTGTCTAATTTTCCAGTTTTCTGTGCCTAAGACCCCATTCACACTCCCTGTTAGACCGCTCTAGAGGAACGGTTCTTGAAGAATGGTTTGATTGCGTACACACTCTTTGCATTTTTTATCTTGCAAATCGCTCAACGAGTCAAAGTGGTCTTGTTGGCAGCTCAGGTCAGCAGGTCAATTTTTTTCGCACAGAATTCAAACCGTATACTGCGTGCCTGATGCATTTATCTTTATAATTATCTTTCTAAGGCTTCTTTTTTTTCCACTTTCCTTTTTTCTCTGTGTGCATATCATTCTATCATCTTGTCTTTTTCAATTTTCCTTGTGTTTTCCTTTGTTATTCATCATTCTATCATCTTCTCTTGTTTTTACCTTTTCCTTATGTTATACCTTGTTTTATTGTTCTATCATTTTCATTTTCATTTTCTCTTTTTATCTTTCCTTGTTTTCTTTTGTTTTATCATACTATCGTCTTTTCTTTCTTTACATTTCTTATGTTTTTCTTTGTTTTTATCATTCTATTGTTTTATCTTTTTATCTTTCCTTGTTTTTCTTTGTTTTTATCATTTTATCATTTTCTCTATTTTTCCTTATTTTCTTTTGTTTTTCTTTGTTTTCATCATTCTATCGTTTTCTCTATTCTATCGTTTTCTCTTTCTTTTTTTCCTTGTCTTGTTTTTTTGTTTTTATCATTCTATCGTTTTATCTTTTTATGTTTTTATCTTGTTTTCTTTTGTTTTTCTTTGTTTTTATCATTCTATCATTCTATCATTCTCTCTTTCTATATTTCCTTGCTTTCTTTTGTTTTTCTTTGTTTTCATCATTCTATCATTTTCCTTTTCTATCTTTTCTTTCCTTTCATCATTCTGTCATTTCCTCTTTCTATCTTTCCTAATGTATTCTTTCTATAGTCTTCGCTTTCTTTATATGTCTTATGTTTTTTTGTTTTTAGCTCACCTGAGCCTAAGGCTCGAGTGAGCTATTGCGATGGAAATTTGTCCGTCGTCCGTCATCCGTCGTGCGTCGTCCGTCGTCCGTTAACTTTTTACATTTTCATCTTCTTCTCCAAAACCCATGATCGGAATTCAACCAAACTTGGTAGGAATCATCCTTAGGGGTAGGGGACCCAAAGTTGCTAAAATGGTACATGTGGCCCCCAGGGGGGCCCAGGGGGAGGGCCCCCAATTGTAAAAGCTATGTAAATTTCAAACATCTTCTTCTCCAGAACCAGGAATAGCTCAGACTTGGTATTGTGTATGGAGATACCTCTATAGACGAAAAATGAAAGTTGTTCATGAATTTTTTCTGGGTGGCCCTATAGGGGGTCTGTGGGGGTAACATACTGGAGGGGTGGGGGGGGGGGGGGGAATTATGTTAATTTCTAACATCATCTCATGTACATCCTCCTAGTTGTTTCAATTTCTAACATATCTCCTGGTGGTGCTAGAGAGAACATGCACCAGATGTGAATTGATTCACCTCAGGTGAGCGTCATGCCCCCTGGGGCTCAAGTTATCATTCTATCCATTCCTCTTTCTATCTTTTCTTATGTTTCTTTCTTTTCATCATTCTATCATGCAGCGATGGCCTGCACTTATCGGAAAATCAAGGAAAATCCTGCACAACACAAACACACTCACTTCTGGTTGAAGTACGCTTTGGATCGCTATCTCGTACACACTGCACGTTAGAGCGGTCTAATTAAGAACCGTTCCTCAAGACCACCTCTTGAGGTGGTCTTCTGGACCGTTCCGGACCGTTCGGGAAGAACGCTTCCTGGACCACTTTTGCGTACACAATCACCTCAGAACCGCTCTTGAGGAACGGGTCTTAGACCGCTCTAACGAAGTGAGTGTGAATGGGCTCATATTCTGTTCTCTGAAGATCTACTTTTCATTCAAGATGAATAGCTAGGATTATTTGCAACTTGTCAATCTTTAGATTCTATTATTCTTTGAAAGCTCCCTTGATAAATAATTTCTTCTTAAGAATGATTAAGAGTTTAATGTATGATTAAAAATGAAAAATTAGAGAAACTACAAAGACGTGATCTAGGCAGGTTTAGATCACTTGCCATGCAGTTATATACTCTTAATAGACGTATTTGATTATGTAACATTAAAGGGATACGTCACCAGGCGGACGTGGGGAGAGTCGGGATTGCGTAAGCCCCATTCACTCCTACACAAAGTTTGTGTGTCGAACGCATCCGTCGGAGCACGATCTCAGACATAGCGTGCATGTTGCGCAGCAACTAGTCTGTCCAAAGCTTGCGCCCCACGGGGCAACGGCATGATCAGGTAACGATCATGGTGCCCTCTCACAGTATAAAAACGTCCACAATCTGCGATTGAGTATCCCTTTAAGGAACCTTGAAAACTGAATATGAACTTCTTATGATTGATTCTCATCTTAGAGATGAAGTGAGATCTTAGTCAGATGCAAGATCTGTTGATTGGAGAGCAAGTATGGCTACATGTATGATGTTCTGTGTCTCAGTAGAGAGATGTTAACTTTCTTTAGGGGGACAAATCAAGTGGCTATTGAGTGCATGAGGAAGGTGGTCTTCATAAGAGGGCCTTATCAAGAAGTTGTACGCTAACCTTGTTATTCTGTGCAATATTCAAACAAGAATAAGATATTTTGAAGATATTACACTCCTGCTCCCGCTCCCCCCTCTTGTGATCACAGCTCTTCTAAAAAAATACCATTGCAGTCTATGCAAAGGCAGCTCAAGTAATTTAAAAGATTGTAAAAAATAAAAAAAAATCTGTATTCAGGTATATTATTGTGCCTTCTCTACCCTCTTTTGGTCACTTCCTTTTGTGACATTTCCTTATTTCCAGAAGTACCCTGCATTATCAAGGTATCAGTCAATATCCATCACAATATGATGCATTATGCATGTTCATAGCATGTATTTGGGGTAATCCAATATATTTTATTGGATTACCCATATTTTAGTTCTGTACCAAATATGCAATTTTATATTTTCTACTGTGTGTGTTTGGCACCAATTTATCTTATTTTTTCAATGCAAGGAGCAAGTATCATTGAATTATTTATTGAGAGTACTTCACGTTTAAATCGTATTCGGAGTATGGCGTAGCCCTAGGGCCTGGGTTTCATTCATTATATTAGTTACGATTATTCAAGATGTATGAAAGATTTACCACCTAAAAATATATATACCAGCTACTATAGGCCCTGTATTCACTCTCACTTACTTTCTCTTAAGACTGAAAATATTGCTCTAAATTGAACTAAAACAAAAAGAAATAATTGTTGGGTGAATCAAGCAATGTAATTCAATTATTTGAAAGACTGCATGATCATGTACATGTAAAGCATGAGCAAAAAGAAGTCTGTTTTTAGCTAATTTTCTGCCACACTCCCATTTTCTCCAGTCAATATCAAGAGAACCTGATGATAATCTGAACTAGACCAACATTAGGGGACAGATTTGCTGTAGGACAGATCTAGATGGAACAGGTACAAGGTTAGTTTGTATTCTTCAGTGAAGTCTACCTACCGTATATGTCACCTATACATGTACAAAATCTGAATACGTTATTACAAATTAATGTATTCAGTTTGACTCTGATGCAGTATTGTGCTCCATTTTACCATTTTCCATTCCTTCATGTGTTCCCATAGCAATGGAATATTTCAAAAATTTAAAAGCATGGCTCTTTAGAAATTTTATTACAGACTTCCAAAATGAGTACCTGTACTTTTTGTAATCTATTTTTTCTTTTGAGGCAGGAAAGATCAGATTGCATTGCTTGCCCTATTGGGCAAGTCCATTTTCAAATATCTTAAGTATATTTTATTTGCCTTGGACAAGTGAGATCATGGCATCATACTGTACAAGGGAGGATCCAGTATTCCATTAAAAAAAAATACTGACAAGCCAAAATAAATTATCGCTTTTAAGGTGCCTATTTAGTCTGAAAAGGGTGCACATATTTCTTTTGTGTTCTTGAGGTATTCCACATTGGGTTTTGAAGGGGGGGGGGGGGCATGGGCCGGATGTGCCTCTTCCCCCAATCAGCCACTGACATGAGAGACAGTTCTTTACAGTTCATTTACCAATTATATTTGGCCACGGAACTGTATGATGAGTCATTAGTTGGTCTTGGCAGGGCTCATGATCAGCGGTGCTACTTACATGTTGTAAGTTTATTCTGCTACGTTCTGTTCAAAGTAAAGTGATAATTTAATATCAAACTTTGTCTCTTCCTCGAGTTGACATTTTATTTGACCTCAACACCTGTAATGAAAGTACTCCTCAGACCAAGGACCATAATGTACATGTTTGTAGAGGTGTCGTGGTGTAGTGGATACGTCACCGGACTGCGGATCACATGGTTCGCAGTTCGAATCACGACACGGCACCAATGTCCTTCGGCAAGAAATTCATCTACGTTTGCCACTCTCCACCCAGGTGAAGTAAATGGGTAGACGGCAGGAAGAAATTCCTTGAATGCCTTAGCGCCTATCATGGTGGCTCGGCTAAAGCCGGGGTAATAATGTGATACTGCGTATTAAGCGCAGTAGAGTATATTTGTATAGTTAGCTGCACTATATAAATGTACATATTATTTATTATTATTATTATTTTAACCTCACAAGCAACATCTCTATATGAATCAGGCTGTATGGTATCGAATAGGAATGTACTTGTCATGATTTGATGAATAGAAGAAAGGGATGAAACCTAGACTGAAAGAGAGATGGACATGGTAGGTGTAGCTTTCTGCTCCTGAAACATTAGACTTTGATTAAATTAAGGGGGAAAAAGGATAGGGAGCAGATATAACACTGAATGAGAGCATGCTGTTATTTCTTGGAGCAGAAGAAATGCTCCCTCCAGAAATGAGAAATAGGGGAAAATCATTTTGATTGGCAAAACAAAACAAGATGTGTCTCGAGATATTATTCTTTGCCTTCTCGTGTCCCCCTAGGGGAAAAGAAAATAAAGTCATATTGACACAGAGCTTGTATCGGGGCAAACCATGTTTCGGCTACACAGTGTTAATGACATCCTAGCCTTGTCCTTTGCCTGTCTTCTTGGTTGTTGTCTTACGGGGTCTCTGATGAACTGATAGTGGGGCTCAGTTATGGCAGGTCAGAGAAAATATTTAGGATTACAGAGCTGTGAACGTTATAGTGGCCCGTCTCGGGTTAATTCAGGCTTGGCAGGATTCATTCACAGGTTTGGTATTGATTTATTGTGAGAGGAGAGAGAAGGAAGAGTGATGGATATCTTGATGAAGTAGCTGTGACTGGGTATTGCATTTTCATATGCAGCCATGGAAAAAATTATTAGACCAAGAATGGTATTACTGATAGTCTTATTTTTGTAGTAAGAAGGAAATAAAATATCATAAAAGCAAGGTACAATTGCTGGAATTTGTTATTCATTCATTGAAATACAAAGACAAATCATTTACATTAGTGTAAATGCATATTTATAATACATTTATTACAGAAGCTTGGTCTAATAATTTTTTTCCAGGGCTGTATGTGTATAATCTCAAGTATTGGTTTTGGGGTCCTTTTCTTTCACTTCAATTCACTGATAGATATAGGTTATTCCTATTTTATAAAGGTTTGGGGAGAAATGATGATTATATTGGCATTGCATTGCTCTCCTATCATGTAACATGTGGTTAAGCCTAAGGCACATTGCCCTATTTATTTGATGCATAGAAACACTTCACATGCTTTGTGCACCATCTCCACTGTACTCCACTGAGAAGGTTTCCTTGTGTTATGTGTGCTCCATATGTTGGTAGGGTTATGGCAACTTCAAAGACTGTAGTATGCACCTGCCCCCCCCCCTATTTAGACATGAAAAAACTCTGTTACATGTTGTTTGATAATTATATATATACTGTACACAATAAGTCATTAGATTTTTCTCATGTGGACTGTTGTTACTCTTCGATTCTCCCCTGGATATAAGTTGGCAATAATAATTACAGGCTAAATGAATGTCTTGCCAAAGGAGGTATCATCAGTGGGGGTAACCTCGCTAGTCATAAGGACCCCTGTTCATAAGGACTACTTATTCATAAGGACCGCTATCCAGAACACGTGATTGAATGAATAGCGGTTTTCTATGAATAGCAGTCCTTCTAAACAGCGAGCAAACCATAGACAAATTAACTCACTATTCATAAGGACCTCCATTCATAAGGACCACTATTCATAACTGTTCATAAGGACCGCTATTCATAACTCTTTTTAAATGAATAGCGGTTTTCCATGAATAGCGGTCCTTATGAATAGCGAGCGGACCCGCATCAGTGAGTGAATGATATTTCATTACTCTTATTTGATACATTGTCATATTATATTCTTATTTATATTTATAGAAGAATTTTTAAAAAGGAAATGGTAGGTGACTGTTCATTAAGCTTCACCTGTTTTTCTAACCTGTCTTTTCTATTCTCTTTGTATGTGGCTTCCTCAGGTGTATTTGTATCCCTTTATAGTAATTTAAACTCCATCTGTCCATTTCTTCTGTCTGTTTTCTCTTTTTTCTTTATTTAATCCTTGATTTCTTCTAGATCTTTATTTCTGTCTTGTACCACGTATTCTCCAATCCTTAGCTGGAGCGACACTAAATGTGTAGCTCTAATGAACTGACTTGTGAAAATAGCTTATGGCTTGAATGATGGTGTGTAAAATCAAGGAGTGATAACTCCTTGTGTGCCACATAGCTCAAAGGAAGATTTGGTTGTTGTGTTGTTGAACCAGTCCTGTGCATCTGCCCAAACTGCTTGCCTTGGGCTTTCAATCTTCTGCTTCATTTTGCACTCTGGAAAGTTGTCAATGTGCCAGAGATGGAACTGAAAATGTACCTCCTGTGATCACACTGTTTCCTCCCTGAAATCTGCTGATAATTATTGTAACCAAAACAAATGCAAATGTGTTTATGAGGAGCAGGGACAAGGATATACATAGCCATAGGTAGTTCTTGTCTGTAGAGGGGATACTATAGGAGAACCAGTATTTAGCCCTTTCAGGACAGGAATTAATTAAGAGCTAAGTTGATCATATCTTGTTCTTCAAATTGGCAACAATAATATTTTTCTTTTAGTGCTACATGGTTAGATATTTTGTTGATTGGTAGAAAAAATTGCCAATTTTAATGAAATACAATGATTTTAAACCTCTCAATTTGTTGCCAATTTAAGAATTAAGCTTATTCTCATTTTTAAAATTCCTGGCATCAAACGCATTATGGTCATGCAACAGAAATGGACATAGTATGTGCAAAAATTATTACTTTTTCTACTCATGCATAATTAGTTGAAAAATTTGCCAATTTTGATGAAAAACAAATGATTTTGAACCTCTCAATTTGTTGATTAGTTGAAAATTTGCCAATTTTGATGAAAAACAATGATTTTGAACCTCTCAATTTGTTGCCAATTTAAGGATTTTAAAGCTTATTCTTGTTTTTAAAATTCCTGGCATCAAACGCATTATGGTCATGCAACAGAAATGGACATAGTATGTGCAAAAATTATTGCTTTTTCTACTCAAGCATCTGGTATATTTTTTAGAGCTCTGCATCTGCCTTTGACAAATATTACAAGTTTGTGTGCTTCCAAATATTCTACAAAGTAACCCTGAAAGTGGTAAGTCAAGTGGGGGAATGTCCATATTTTCTTACCATGTTTGTCCAGGTGTGTAGAAAGGTGTTTAAAAATGCAAAGATCAAGACCACTTTTACATGAACTTTCAATTCCTGTGTAAGTGGGAAACCACTGTTTTCACCTCTCATGGTTCTAATGAAATATTAATTACCTCAAAGAAATATATTATTGGAAACTAATGAAGGGTAAAAAAAAAGTACAGGTATTGGAATTCATACTGTGATATTGTGACTGAAGTGCAAAGTTTTCTTGTCACAAATGAAAGATTTAGGTATATATGACAAGTGCAAAGCAATTACTATTTTACTGGTAGAGAACATCTTAATGAAACCAGTTAATAGTCACTTTACATCACCACATTGCAATACCTGTTGCACTGACACATAGTTTATGCTCGTTGACTGGTTATCTCACAAGTTCAAAGACATGCTTTTTCTATGTGAATTGCATTTCTTTCATGAGTGCGATGAGCGACGTGAGCTGTCGTTAGGAGCGTAGAGTGAAACATTACCCGAGGGTGGACACATTGATTCTGGCATTCTTGGGTTTTTATTGAGCAATGAACTGTGAGCTGGAGACATGAGTTCTTGAAGAAGAGATGGCTTGTTTTTTCTGTCAGAGTTAATTCTTTTTCTCTTGCTCCATTTCATGTTTGTGTGTAGTCTTGACCTTCTATATTTGAAAAAAGTAAGCAATAAACTTCTTCTGTTCTACTTGTTAATCGCAATCAAAGAGTAACCATAGCTGACAAGCCTGACATATGCACCCTGTCTGTTGTTGACAAGTGACTCCTAATATGTCTCTATTTAAGATGGTGTCATCTTGTATGTTTTCTGGTTGTCTTTGATTTTCTTTGGCTGTAAAAGGTCTTTAATGATTAAGAATAAGTAGTATAATTTTGTATCAAACAATTTAACAATCTAACAAAAGGGTTGGCCAAGGAGATTTATGTTTTTTACACGTCTTATTTATACTACTACTACTACTACTACTAATGATAATAATAATGGTGGCTTCTTGATTAGCGTTCAGGTCCGTCACTTTGTGACGCTCATGGCACTCGAACATTATTACCCCGGTCATAGCCGAGCGGCCAATATGTAGTGCTCTAGCATATCGGGTTCCCATTTACACCTGGGTAGAGAGTGGCAAAAGTGGATTTCTATCCTGTAATGTTTTTATATCATGTATTTAAAGGAGAATGAAAGGCAACAAACATTAGCCTATAATCATGTAGATAATTGTCAGCCTATTACAAATATCTTGAAATTACTCCTATTTGATTGTTTAAGAAGGATAACAGTGTCTCAAAAAGTTGCAGTTTCCTTGCTAGACATTACACCATGGGGGCTGCCATTTTCTTTACAAAGTAATGTCCGAACAGTTCTATTTGTGAGATACCCACTGACCTGCATACTAGATACTAGATACTAGATACGATGACACTCATGATCACCTGTGGAATACATGACACTTGATTTTTCTCATAATAAACCTTTTTGTTGTCATGTCCATTCAAATGAAGGTACTTTTATTCTATCATATAACCTAACTGCGTCAAAATATTTGGTTCAGCTGTTTCATAGGCAAGGCAGTTTCTGTTGTTAAGCAGGATTTGGCATGCACATGTTGTTGCTTGGTCAGACAAAGGTTTGTCAATTCTTTAAAGAAGTGACAAAGACCAACATACAATTGCTCCTAGATGTGCGAGATGCTGGGGGTACCAAGATGGCTGCCAATGAAATAGGGTTCATATCTCCAAAAATGAAAATTATATTGTTCAATTTTGGCTTTCTGTTCATTCTTGCGGTATACTCTGTTAAGTGCAAGACGAAAAGCTTCAGTATGTCTCTCTTCAACGCCGTTTTCCGATTCTGTAGTACTAAACATCTTTTTAAAATGAAATAAGGTTCGCAATTTCCAAAAAATGAAATAAGGTCCATAACTCTGAAAATGAAATAGAAACCCTACGTTATTTTTCGGAATTACAAACCCTTTTTTTTAATTTTCGGAAATACAAACCCTATTTCATTTTCAGAATTAGAAACCCTACATGTAAATCATTTTCAGAATTATGAAATTTCTGGCACGAGAATTGTGTGTTTCGAAATTACGAACCGACTACGCCCGGGGTGACAATGTTTTCCATAATTTTCTGTCTTTGGCTGTTCCAGTTAGCTGTTCAGAAGACATTCCTGCCATTTGATTTTCGAAATACTGAAATTGGAAGTGTTCATGCTTACACATAAATGTACATGTACTACAGTTCAAAGAGTAATAAATACAAACTAAATGAGCCTTTACTATCCCTGTGCATGTTGCAATTCAGCCTTTCAAAGTGACAATTTCTATATATTACACAAAATTTATATTGAATCAAACTACAGAAGTCATTCACAACGCACATATTGCCCGACTAGCCTAATAGCCTATTAACCTTATCTTTCCTCATGAGTATACTAGTAGCAAGTGATGATGATGGAATGCGTTTTACCTTACTGATCCCATTGATATCTAATAAACATGACTATCAATCATAGGTGAGTTATAGGTGGAGTTGTTTTAAGTGTGAAAGGGGAATATCTGTCATAGTTTTGATGACATTTCAACTGACCCAACAAATGTAGGACTCTCTAATGAGTTCACCTTGAAAAGAATGTTAGATACACAAGGCTTCGAAACATTCATCACACACCACAAATGTGATGTTTCATTGTGACTTTCAGAGGTTAAAGGAGGAATTTGACAGCCTCCCCCTCAAAAAAATTTTAAAATCTGAGGCCATTTGGGGGGGGGGGGGGATGGAGTGTAGCTTTTGGAATGTTCTTAGAAAATTCAGTCCAACACCCACACCACACACCCACATACACTCAAAATTAGTAAGAAAACCCATGTTCTTATTCCATTTTCACACTCACAGTAAGAGAAAAAAGGGAGAATGAGAGGGTGGAATTAAGTAAAAGTTACAAGCAGGCGAGATGAATAATAGGAAAAGAGAGAGAGGGGGGGGGGGGGGGGATGAGGAGGGAGCAGTTTAACAAAGTAACCACTACTCTATTGCACCAAGTTCATTAATAACGACCAAAGAACAGACATGCCGTGATAGCATTACCTTTCATGTACTTTCCAATCTTATTTGCGCAAATTGTCCTTAGGGACTTGTTTACAGAACATGCGTTCAGCAAGGTAGGCCAAATCTCATTGAACGGTCTTTCCTTTGATGCCGTGGAGACACCTTGCCTAATATGTTGACACTAGGAGTCAGAATCTTGCCGAAGATGATGTTCTCTTTTCTTAAATCATTTTTATCAGAAGCAAACAACGTAGAGTCATCAAACTTACAAACACAGAGTATTATTTTCCAAGTGTGCTACAAAAAATGTTACTTATAATTTGAACTTGTAAGTTTTAATTTCTGATAAAAGCATTGAGGAATGGGTAATTATCTACCTTTTCTGTAATATATCCACCAAAGGTTATTACATGTTAGTATGCATTAAAGTGTACCTATCACCCCCCCCCCCAAAAAAAAATAAAAAATAAAATAAAAATAAATAAATAGATAATGATAATTTCTGTACAGCTATAATGTATACAGATAACCTCAAATCACTTTACCTGACCTTATAGGTGAGGAGTATAAAGACCTTAAGGAGTATAAAGAAAATAAAGGAAAACATAAAATCTCTTCGAGCAGAACCCAACTCCGACTTGGGTTCCGCGCGGGCCTTATTTAGTGCATCAATTAGTCTACTCACAAGTCGCTGTAATGTATATTTACAGAGTGTTTAATCTTGCAATATCTCTTTATTGATTTAACATTTGAACCTCATACTTTGAATATCGTATGGTGACATGGAACCCCTAACATACAGTGGAACATAATTTTTCAGTCATTGGTACCCTTTAAGTTACTTCCTTGATGGCTTTGTTTTCTACAACATGATTGCAAAGACTTTCAAAAAATCAAACTGGAAATTTCAATAGCCATGTCCATCACCTTTGGAATGTGCGAACATGACAATGGGGGTATTACGTAATCCGAACTTAATGTCTTTGGGATATACAGTAGGCTATTGAAATTGGCCCTAAGTTGATTTTTCGAGGTCTTTGCGGTCGTGTTTTGCAATTTAAAAAATGAAAGGGTTGAAGCAAATATCAACAAATTTACTATTTAAAGAAGAATTTTGTTCTTTTTGCAACTGCTAGAGTTTTGAAAGACAATATTTTGTTTTGGTAGTGAATAGGGATATTGGAATGAAACTTGTTGAAGATGATCTTATATTGTTCCATTTGTATCCCCCAAATGATATGTTAACCTGATATATTGATATTCTGTCCTTTATATCTGATGAATTTAAGTGTTGAACATTTGAAAGGAACTCTAGATTGAGCATATATACCTGTATTGCTCATAGGTTATGCCTAACTTTCCCCTCTGCCATGTCTTAGAGATTCGTGCAAAGTTGTGTTCACATAGCTGTACATATTTCTGTCCCAAATATGAATCTGTATCCATTGCCAGGATGTGAATCACTTTTCATTTCTTATTTGTCCAATATTCTACTTCCCCCCAAAAATAAAAAATCTTCACAGCAGGTTAAAATATTAGTGTTCTGCTATTTTATGTTGCTTTTATCCAGTAAAATCAAAGAAATATAACAAACTTTGGGGACACCAACCAATATATATGGGCTTTAAGAAAGAATTGAAGCAGTGAAGATACAGTAGGGATTTCACATACAAAAAGATAACATTTTGAAGATGCCAGACAACTCAAACCATCAAGTTTAGGATAATGTTACATTTTAACACCACACCAAAAGCATTGCAAACTAAGCTAACAGTTTAAGACTAATGATATATTCCATTTTATTACATAAAACAATGCAATAAAGAGCTAATGCTGATGTCTGAAGAAAATATCCCCAGAGAAGTCTCTACTTTTTAATCATCCTGTCATCAATTACATCTCCTTCTTGTTGTCTGTTTTTCTTGTACATTTCTTCCGGCCATCCCCTACGTCACCCGTCCCATTCTCTGCGTTGATAATGCGATAGCAGTGATGTTCGCCTAGTGATGATCATTTACAATTTTGAAGCCAGAAAGACTGAGATAATAATGGTGGGGACACAAGATGGAGCGTGCTTGCTTATACTAGGTGCCAGTTGTCACTCCAGGCAATGTATATCCAGAGCAGACAGTGCTAGATCTGATCTTGTTGCACTTTCCATCTCCCTCCTGCAAGTTCACTGTCCTTCGTGGAATATAGGATCATGGCACATCTTTAGATCAACTATATAAACCGTTGAATATTCACCATAGATTATAGAAAATTGACTCTCAGATTAGATGATCAGACATGCTCTGGCGACAACTGCTCCAGGCTTTATTTCTTCAAAGATCGAGAGTTAGGGTGAGGCTTGCCATTGGGTCTTAGGTTAAGGGTTAGTTAGCATGGTTAGGGTTAGTCAAGGGTCTAAGTTAAGAATTTAGTTAGTGTATAGGATATTGATCACAGAGCAATTGTTGCAAAAGCATGTATCATACAACATTAGAATGTACAGTTACTATCATCAGTCATGTCAATAATTACTCGCTGTCTGTCACATTGCCCCTTTCCCTTTCATCAAACTTGTGTTGTTACTGCCAGTAGAATCGCAGAAATAATTAGTTCCGTTGTTATCATCAGAGGAATAAGATTAATTATGAACGGTCATTTTCTCTTTCTCTCCCAGTCTAAAAAAAAAAATCATCTTAATACGGCTGTAGATAGCAGTATGAGCTACCTCATTCTCGTCAGGCTTACATCCCTTCTTGAATCTGTTCCCCTTGCTATCCCTGCTGCTGCTCCTAATACCAGGAGCTACCTCATTCTCTTCAGGCTTACATCCCTTCATGAATCTATTCCCCTTACTATCCCTGCTGCTCCTTATAGTACCAGGAGCTATCTGATCCTCATCAGGCTTATCATCAGGCCTCGGGCCGGCCTAAAGCTTGGTGTAAATGCAAAGCCGGCCCGAGGCCCTCCCAAATTTGGGACTACCTCTGGAGGTAGTCTCGGGCCGGCCTAAATTTGGTGTAAATGTAAAGGAGGCCTCGGGCCCCCAATTTTGCGCGCGATATGACGCTGCTACGTAACAACAAACAAAACGCGCAAGTTACATCCGGAGTATCTGGCGTGCAAGCATCAACTGAACTAACCTCTGACATATTGTATTATAAATTTGATAAAGATATCAAAACAGACGACAATATTCCTGAACTATCACCTTCTTAAAGTATCCTGTTTTGAATATCCTGATGCTGGTAAGAGTTTTCTTATTTTACAGCAACCACCGACGACACGGAGTCGGAGAGTATAAAAAGACAACAAATCGCGCACGCGCGCGAAAGAAAAAAAAAAAATTTTGTTTACATGTAGGCTGACACGTGCGGTGAGTATGGGAAAAGAGGCCTTAAAATGCCGGCCCAATATTCGGTGTAAACGCAAAAAAATTGCGGGCCTTGGGCCGGCCTAAATTGGAGGCCCGAGGCCGGCCTCCGGCCGGCTTTTTGGTGTAAATCGGGTCTTAGATGCTCCTAATACCAAGAGCTACCTCATTCTCATCAGGCTTCTTATATATATTCATGCATATCCCTTGTTGTCCTCCATGGATGACGAGGGAAGAATGAGGAGCTAACTCCTCATCAGGCTTATTACATCCCTTCCTGTATCTACCCCCTTGCTAATATGCTGCTTCTCCTGCTACTGGGAACTATCTCATTCTCACCCCACCCTCCCTGCAATCCATGCCATCCCCTTCCCAGGAGCTGCCTTATGATTTCATGGTGCATATCAGTGTCACTAGGAGTCTTGAATGACAGGATGTAAGCTCCACAAAACACAATCACCGACATTAGTGTTATTGCTCCCTCTATAGATCAATATTTTTCTATCGATTGTATTGTTGGGGTGGGGGTGGGGGGGGGGGGGGGCAGATGACCGAGTTTTACATGCCCATTATAAGTTAGGTGAAGATTAGTCTTATTGATATGCACTGTGTATTATACTTGGCTTAGCTGTGGGGTGGGGTGGGGCTTGATCCAAGGCCTCATTTTAAAGTTTACTTGTTTCCTGTCTACACCTTTAATAAGAAAAAAAAGAGGGTGTGGGCACTTTTTTTTTCTTTTTTTTCTTCTGTTTTTAGCAATGATGTAGTGTATGCAGGGAAATCCCTGGTGTATGTAAGATGCAGCAGCTGTTAAACCAGGGAAATGTAACTAAGAACAGATGCCCAGGAGGACAAAAAGCAATGGTAGTTTTTGTTATTTCGCCAACTGTTCTTGAAATTCTACACTAGACTGTATCATCCCACTACTGATAACACTTATCCACATACCCCTCCCCAATGTCCATCCACCCTTGCCCCACCCCCGAACCCTGATGAAGAAGAAATGAAATGATGAATGTTGACAGGGGTTAGGATTCAGCCTATGGTCCTGGCATGTTACCCCTGTGAGAGAGCAAAGAGTTAATGATGGAACAGAATAAGTAATTACTCTCAGTAGGCCTGCTGTCTGCTATCCCATTCACATGGCATGAGTGTGCATGATCCATCCATAGAGATTACTAGTGTACCAGGCTTGGAGATCATTGTCATGACCTAGAGCTCTTGGGTAATTCTGTTTAAGCAAACCAAAGTTGTCTTGAGGGATTTATAAGCTCTGTTATTGCACTAATTTCTTTGACTTCGTAATGAGAAAACGAATGTGACTATAAATGGGGACCTTGAAGCATGTTGAAAGCTATCGTGATTGAATTTTCCATAAGGCCTTAATTTTGATTATAATTATAGTTGGAATATTGTCTAGGGAGTGGAGATGTTGCACTCATTGTGAACATATGATAATGATAATAATAAGAATAATGAATAATAATATGATCTTATTTTAGGGTAGCCTCTTCAGTATTGATATTAAATCCAATGACGAAGGTGAGACATTCGTATTTAGTAGATAATCCAGAATTCTAGATAATCATTATCATTCATAATCATGAGATACATTCAATCACATGCCATTGTGGATGGGTCTAGATTGAGTCAGCTTAATCATATGATGTGAATGGGGTCTGTGCTGGTGTGTGCATGGATCATTTTGAAAGAAAACAGAAAGTGGAGATATGGGACATTTACCTATCAAAATAAATTATTCTTACCTCCCTTGTGATGAAAAATTGGGCAAGTGGAAAAATAAACGCGTCTGTGAAAGGAGTAGATGCTCCAGGAAATATAAAGACAGTAATTGGAATGCTTGCTTTTGATTGAGAACAATTAGGTGAGCAGTGGTCAAAGCAATAACTCAAAATTTCTTTCTTCTGTACAAATAAGAACCTTTTCTGTTTGCATTATCTATTCATGCTATTATTCATTGTTTACATTTGGACATCATGGCATTTTATTTACATTCTTGAATCTTGATTTCACTGTCTGTGTGCAGTTATAACATTATCCGGTAAATAATTGAAATCTTACATTGTACATATGAATTAGTAAAGAGCAAAGTTATAGCTCATAACTCAAGGTGTTCATAGGAGCTTTTTCATGAAGTTTTCTCTTAAAAAATTAACCCTTGTGAATGTTAAAATAGTCCCACTTTTCTTTTGAGGACACTTATGGAAACATGCCATAAAACGTGCAAGATCTAAATTTAAAAAAGATTGATTTTGTGCCAAATGCATAATTGATTAACTTGTGATTTTCCATGATTAGTGGTATTTTTTTCTCAAAGTGATTTTTTCACAGCTTAGTGTTGTACCACTTTTATATCACAGCACAAAGTGAGTAGAAAGTGGGTTGAGTCTGGACTTTCTTCTCAAATTAGTTAAGTCTAGACTGAGTCCATTTTTCTCAACCCACTTTATAAAGGGTTTAAAAGTGGATTAGCAGTAGTACGACTACTGGTATAATACTTGTTCGCACTTCAGCATCATGAAATGTTGCTGAAGTGCATCCCCCCCCCCAACTAAAAAGTGGGGGGGGGGCGCTCTCTTGCTATGCACATTGTTTTTATCCGTGCAACAGGAAACCATGGAAACATCCTCAACATGAAATGGTTGTGTAATATATGTAGCTATCGCGAATGATTCTGCTCAACTCTTTCAGTACTTTACCCACATAAGTGTGACAAATGTGTGAGATTATACACCTGGGACAAGAGTGGGAGAAGATGAATTGTAAATGTATTTCTTAACAGGTAAGCGGCTCTCACAACAATATTAAGTTTATTTCTTACACCTCAATAATTCCACTATTCTGATACTTTCTAATGGGGGCAGGGATAGAGGTAGAATATTTGAAATAGGATAGATTAGGGTTGTAACTCTGTAAGTATATTATTTTAAAAGTATAAGTCAAATATTTAGGTTAGATATTCTTGTTTGTCTTTTTTAACTAGTTTGAATTTCGTGAGAAAAATTCATTTTATGAAAAATCATGTAAACACAAAAAAATTAACCCCCCCCCCTTAATCAAATTGGCGTAACTTGTTAACGAAAGGGTTGTGAGCAAAATAACCTGGCAAGAGTATTCTTACCCTTATTGACTATTAAGCTTCCCTGTAAAAATGAGATTGATCCATCGAGTCATGCATGAGTGGGCAAACATTAAAGGCAAAAATGTCACTCTTCAAAAGTCACAAGGGTCATTTTTTATGCTGTATTAACAGTACATTTTTAGCATTTCTTGCGCGATTTTTAAAGTGTGCTCACGCAACCATGATGCAATGACAACCTCTTATGTTCACACAACATGTGATGATACATTTTGGTAAAAATATCTGGAATTATTTTTTTTCAATAAGCTGACTGGATTTTGCAATTTCAAATTCACAAGGGTTGAATTTTTTTTAAATTGTGCTCACCCAACCATAATAATGAGAGAAGTGTTAGGGTAGGTGTGAGGGGGTCAAGCGATGGATAATAAACAACAACAACACATGAATATGCACCAGAAACCGAATTCGCTAAAATCTTGTTTCACAGAATCCCCAAAATGACCCTTGTGACTTTTGAGGAGTGACAATTTTGCCTTTAATGTTTGCTCACTCATGCATGACTTAATGGATCAATCTCATTTTCACAGAAAAGTTAGTCAATAAGTGTAGGAACACTCCTGCCAAGTTATATTGCTCAAAACCTTTTCGTTAAAAAGTTACGCCATTTTGATTAAGGGGGTTACTTTTTTTGTTGTTTATATTCCTGAAGCTTATTATCAGATCTCTTTATTGTCATATTTTGCGGCCTCTCTTATCAGTTCATATTCATTTGTTTGTTCCTTGGTAATTCCCAGTACAAGAAAGATGCTAGTTCTCCCCACTCTCTCATTTCTCTGCCTTCCATTTCATCTTTCTTATGTTGTGCAAGATGGCATATCTGATTTCACTTTGTCTCACTGCGGCGCTCTCTTGCTATCCCCTGGTTCCCTGACCGTTAGTTTGTCCAGCCGCATGTTGGTGATTCCTGCTGGACGTTTACCGACACCTCATCCAAATCAGGCAGAATTTTGCCACAATTATGTCCCTCATGTGCTGTGAAATAGTCTGTATACTCAACCCTTATTTGTTTTCTTGATAGAGCCCTCTCAGAATTGAATTGATCAGATAGGCATTGCCATTTGAATTCAGTTATAGACTTTAAATCATTTATAGCATTCATGAAAAGTACTATTTAGATTTTGACATGATTGTGAAAATAGTTTAATCATATATTAATTTGTGGCAGAATGTAAGAAAATATATCCTTGCGATTTTAAAGGTTTAAAGGTTTCAGGTTGTAGCCTTTTTAACTTGATATCTCAGGAACCATTTAGGATATGAACTAGTATGTATTTCCATAAGAAGATGATCTGATTACATGTTGGGGTATGAAGGTCAAAGGTCATAGAGGTCTTATTTCTGAAATTTTAAGTTTTAGCCTTATGAGATATCTTAAAGTGATTTGGTAACTTTGTAGAGGCTTGATAAAATCTGAGCTGCCTGGCCTTACAATGCTATCAGTGTATGTAATATGGTATAAAAATGGAGCCCAGGAAAAAAAGGACTTCAAAATCATCATGTGCTTCACAAAAGTAAACATATGTAAGTGACTGGAAATGCCAGACTCATTTTCCTCCATAGACTCAGTGTTAGACTAAAGCGTATGGCCATACGTTTTCGTAAATGGGAGTATTCAGTGATAGATACCTTGATAATAGCATTATATATTTGAAAACGTTTCTATGCCTGGCTATTTGTTTATAATCCTTCTGAACATCATTATACAAGACAGATATCAAAATTCAACAATTTATTAAATCAAGCCTCCACAAAGTTACCAAATCCCTTTAAGAACCATTTGAGCTACATGTATGAGCTTCAAACTTAGTAGTAGTGTACATCACCATAGTGAGACAAACTGATTAAATTTTTGGGGTAAGTACATGTAAGCCCGGCATGTAAGTCCAAGGTCTAAGGTTGGTTACCATGAAATTTCAGGTTTTTAGCCTCGTTGTCGCAATATCTGGTGAAAGATTTGAGCCATTAACCTAAAACTTGGTACTAGTATGCATCAACATAGTGAGACAAACAGAGTACATTTCTGTTTAAGTAGGTCAAAGGTCACAGTCATGAAGGTCAATATACATGAAATTGATGTTTTTAAAGTTTTGTAATCACTATATCTCAATAACTATTTTTATAGCTGTGAACTGCAAATTTGGTACTAGTATGCATCACCATAGTGAAACAACGTGATGCGATTTTGGGTTTAGGAAGTCAAAGATCATAGAGGTCAATTCACATGTAATTATAGGTTTTTAATTCTGGTTATCATAGTATTTCAAAAACAGTTTGAGGCTTAAGCCCTGAACTTAACTGAATTTTAGGCAGAGGCATGCAGGAGATGCAGTCAGAGCCATCTTGTTTTACACCAGTCATGTACATATGTTATCTTTAATAGTAAGAAAGAGAAATTGAACATAAATTGAACATAAATTGAACAGAATTACAAAATAGCTTTAAATACAGACAAACAAACTGAAGCTTTCTATCTTGCACTCATAAGAGTGAAATGAAACAATGAGGATTATTGCTGAAATCAAACATTATATGTAAGAATTAAGCCTGAGTCGAATCGATTGGTTAGCCGGTGTTCGATCGAAGACATCGAATCCCGAATACGTTTTGGCAAATTCGGTGCATCGATTTGTAGTCCGCCAGATTTTTTACTACCGTAGCCACCATGAAAAAATCAAATAAAAAAAGAAACTCCGTAACGTACAGCATATATACTAGCAGAGAACGTGAAGGCGACTTCAAAGTTCAAACTGTTGGCTAACTTTCGCTAATTCGCTCGCGGAGGACGTCGCGCTTTACCTGTGCTTTCTCTATGGAAAAATCGTTTTGTCGTTACGAACTGAAGTTTACGATAATTTTCTTGCACTCTCTCTGCATTGTCAATTTGACAATTGTATAATTGAAGATGATAAATACGGGCATGAGTACGAGTGTTCCTACTTAATTCGCAATAACTAATATCACACTCTCATCAAATTGGCAATTACTTCTGAATGATCTCTGAAGCTGAATGAAGTCGAGTCTATATTGAGCGACGAAAAGTTTATTTCGTATTGTTTTTTTTTTTGGCATCGAACAAACGTGTTCCATTCAGCTCTCCAAAGACAAAGTAAGATTATTAATTCTTTGAATTTGAATCATTGTCGGGTGTGTCGACAATGAGCATCGCTTCGTGCGACACTAGTGATATTTTGGCTAGCCATACGGACTAGAAACTTAAGATTTTGGCTCGTCCGCTGTGATTTTTACTAGCCATTGGCTAGCGGGCTATCGTTAATTTCGAGCAGCGAGAGCCCATACATATGACCGCGATGCCAGCGGACCGGTCACCGGTGCATGCATGGTGCATGCACTGCGTGCAACTGTGTGCAACTCTGTTTTCACCACCCATCATTTATCGATGCACCGGTATTCGATCGAATCAAAGCCGTCGAATACCGGTTTATGAAATATTCGATATGACTCAGGTTTAGTAAGAATCAAGCGGAACATTGTACACAAAAATAGATATTTTGTTTTCTTTCATTTTTGCATTTGAATTCAAGACAAATGTTTCAGTATATAAAGCTATTCTTAATTCTTAATAAAATTCAGATAATTTTAACAATATTGCTGCCATTTATAACCTCGGTATATTCCCATCTATCGGTTGAACATCTTAAAATTCATACACTAGTATGTCCATTCTTTATCAAGTTCTCATTACCTTTTCCAGGCCAGAGCCCAAACTGTGACTGGGTATGCATAGCAGACTAGCCAATTTCATGTCTCTCTGCCGATATTTACTTGTATCCCTCGAGGGCGCTGTTCGTCATACAGGTGAGCACACACTGCAGCAGCGTGTGCTGGCTTGAAAGGAGGCCGCTGGCTGAGGGAAAAGAGAGGCAAAATTGTGAGAATAAATGATGGCATTTCCCAGGCCAGGGCTGACACTCAGGAATCACAGGCTGATAAGAGACTGCAGAGCTGATAATCAGGTCTATATATACACTACCTGCTGAGTATCTCAGTTAGATGCCTAGCATGCAGTAAATTCTGATTTGAAAATCATCATTTAAGAGGTTTTAGGTTTCACATCTGGTTGTCACTTTGATGGTTATCTTGTGTGAGAGGAAAGAGTGGTAGTTTCTTTCAAGGAATGTATCCCTTTTGCAGAGTTTTTTAAATATCATGAAATTTGGCACTATAATACTATAACAATAACGTGAATAATGCTATATTTCTGTATTTCAAATATATTTTTACATCTTTTTAGTAACATCAGTGGCGTATCTAGGGATTATGGTGCCCGGGCAAACATTGAAGTTACCTTTTAAGCTATTTAAAAACTATGTACTGGGGGCGTGAAATTGTGAGATCCTGAAAGAAAATAATTATGCAAGGGAGCAAAGCGACCGAGCTTTGGAAAATTTTTGCATTTCAAACCTTCAAAAAATAGATTTTCTAATGCATTTACCCTGCAGATTTGGGGGCACTTAATCCATAAGGATTATGTAAGGATTATGATTTTTCTTCATTTCCCCCTTTTTTTATTTCTCTCCTTTGCATTTTTTGCGCCCCCTCCAAGTGCCACCTGGGGCACCTCCCCCCCCCCCCCCCCCCTAGATACGGCACTGAGTAACATACTACGGCAACTTTGGGTCATCTTAGGAAAAAGACTGACAAGTCTGGGATGCAAAAAGTTAAATGGTGCTGTGATGTGACAAATTTTTGTACCGGTTTGGGGGGCCATTGTTCAATTTACAGGTGTTTCCCCAAATGAACATCTATTAAGCCCTTCTCCCACTTTACTCAAAGCAAAAAACTGTCAAAATATGTAAAATATAGGGAGAAAAAGAGGGAAATGAAAATAATAAAGAAACAGGAAAACTAAATTGAATACAGGACCTAGAACTAGCCCAAGGTACAGGAAGTTCTTTGCTTAGGTGATGTTGAGCATGAAATTAGAAAATGTTAATGAGAGAGAGGTTTGTTTGGGTAAAGCTATTGTCACCCAAAGTTGGCCTGTGCCCCATTCACCAAAAACACCTGACTGTAAGAGTGTAATAGGCTATTGTCACCAAGTGGTTTCGCTGGGCTTTTTGTAACTACCTTTCGCTCTCCTTCGCTCCCTGTCTCTCTTTTTCCATCTTCCTCCTTTTCACATCTATTTCTTCTTTCAGTCTGTCTGTCTGTCTGTCTGTCTCTCTCTCTCTCTCTCTCTCTCTCTCTCATCATTCTGCCATGTGTTTCTTCTTCTCTTTCACATTTTCCCTTCACTTTCTTTTCCCTTTTATGTTTTGTCCATTCTTCTCCTCTTCTCATTTTCATTCTCTCAGAATTGCTTGGCTTGTCCTCCATATCCGTCTTTCCAAGAAACATCCTTTTTTTTTTCTTATGAATCCATTTATTTTTTTGTACCACTTCTATTTTCCTCATGTTTTTCACACTGTCTATTCCTTCTTTGTTTTCTGGTTTATTTTCTTTATTTCTCTCATATTATTTTTTTATTTTTTGTATGAAACTTTTTTGTTCTTTTTTTGTGTGTACAATGATGCTTTGTCTTGGTTATTACTATTTCCCTCCCTCCTCTCTCAAAGATATTAATTTCTTCTCCAGGATATCTTTTATTTTAACAGACATTATAAACTTCCTTTTATATCATGCCAGAGAAAATTGAATTGCATAAAATCCAGAAAACTTTTTATAATTTCTGTTCAGTAGTCTATTCTTATACTTTCATAGATTTGTGATTACATGTTATTCATTTAAAGAATATTTTCCTCACTGCACTTAAACCAGGACCTTTATCCTGTTGTCCCTACATTGTGTAATTCTGGACCCAGCGGTGTTCATGCCAGTCAATTGAATGTACATGAAGTGACATTTCCGCTCCTGGCCTTGTATCAGTCAAAGAACTTGTGTTCAGACTGTTTTTAGACAGCGTTCAACTCATTGGTCTTCTCATACCAGAATCTACCAGAGTCTATTTTTTTCAATGTTTGCAAAACTTTACCCTGAGCAGGATTGTATATATTACATTGAAGAGTTTTTAGTCCCCCACCCCCCAATGCTTTTTATAGTCGTTGTCCTTATATTTATAACTAAGATGCCAAATAAGACAGGTGTCATAATTTAGTGGATACATGACTGGGCTGTGGATCAAATGGTTCACTGTTTGAGTCCCAGCTGCAGCTCTTAATGTTCTTTGTTAATCTAGATTTGCCACTCTCCACCCAGGTGATGTGGGTACCTAATAGAAGATGATGTCTTTAAGCATTTTTACTCAAATACAAATAATACTGCATATTGCAACTTGTTGTTTGTATAGCATATATGAAAAGAGACCTCACTTCATGAATCAGCTATTTAGTCAAACCTGTGTATATGAGAACCATGTTAGGAAGCTAGAAAAGGAGATCTTTAGACAGGCAGATATTTATAAGCAGGTCTTTATAAGCAGCCTTTACCTACAAGTGACGGCTAATAAAAGGTAGGTTTAACTACTATTCCCAGTGTGAACATATTTTTAAATGAGTTTTTAATAGCAGATACTTTTGAAACAATGTTTAAAACGTTGTCTCATTTATATATGAATGGGGTCTTGTTGCCAATCAAACCCCATTTTCCTCTCCAGCTTGCAATAAAAAGGTGTTTCTCTTTCATACTAATTTGTACGATCTGTCACTTTGACTTACAAGAAATAAAATTTTCCCTCCCTCCCTCCCTCCCATATTTTTCCTTTGTAAACTCTCACAGTGTGGCAGAAATGCAAGGTGGAAGAGAACAATTGTTTGTTTTTGGTTGGAACATGAATGGCCTTTGTAGGCTTTCCAAGTGAAACAACAATACAGAGGCATGCCATTAGAGTCTGGTTGGTGTTTTTAAACCAACAGTTTGACTTGGGAATGGCAAAAGAAATGCTAGGAAAGTTTTGAGGGGCAAGACATGGCATGTAATGTGGATTTTGGACATGAATAGAAGCATACTTTTCTTCTCATTTAAAGATATTCAGCTTTAAATGCTGTGTTTTTACCTCTGAGATTTGTAGGTTTTTGCCAAAGTGCTCAGACAATCAGACAATGAACCTCTTTAGGATTTGGTGAAGTTGTGAAAACTAAATGACATGAGGGCAGATTCATCCAAAAAAATATAAGTAGCTCCATATATTTAAACATAGTCATTGATTCCTTTGAATAAAAAGACTGAAAAAGGTAAACATGAAGAAGAAATTAGTAATACATGTGGGCTACTGATAGAGAGGGTCATGAAGAGGAGAGATACTGAGAAATACATGTAGCAAAGATGACTAAAGAGCAGAAAAAATAAAAATCATTAAAGGAACATTTTAAGTGTGAGAAGAAGTTGAAACATAAGAGAAGAGAAGCTGGGAACAAGAAGGGGGTCTGAGAGAGAGAGAGAGAGAGAGAGAGAGAGAGAGAGAGAGAAGTGAAAAATGCTGGATATATTAATATTCAGTACTTGTAATAGGTCCCACAAGCAGAAATCCATCAAAATGTACTTGTAGTAGAGATAAAGAGATTACGAGTAGAGCTTCTCCACAAAGCCAGAGAAAATTTTGGCAGTAACTACCTGTACTATTTATCATCTGGCAATGGGGGGGGGGGGGGGGGGGGGGGCTGCTATATGGAATTTGTATGGCATTTTTACTGCATATTTTGATTTCTGAGATAATTTCAAATACAGGCACTGATTGCTTTGTTCATAACTCCAGTAGTAGCTTGGATTATGTTATCCTCAATTTGCATTAAAAATGTTTTCATTGAAAATGAATGACATTTTAGATTTCAAGCTTTAAATGATTTGAATTTATAAATAGAACTCTTTCCAGGAAATCTACACTTTGTGACCATAGGCATACATATCACAAAGAGCTTGAATTTGTCTCCATAGTTTTTGTATCATCTACCTTTTCACACATATTTTTTTTAAATTTCTCATTCCGAAAAAAAAAGTTGAATATTGAGGGTCCGTTTTCATGGCTAAAGTGAGTAAAGCTGCTACTTTAAATATCCATTTTCTCTCCAACAAAACGTATGGAGGGAGATATGCGTTGCTTCATGTGTATATTTGTAATGACCGAAAAAGTGACAAATCTCCAGCAAAAAACTGGGACCATTTCCACTCTGAGCTATTCAAAATATTGATGTGTACGTGTGATCTGACTTGTGTTTGCGAGCCTGATAAACATGACAGGCATGCATGTCAGTGTTGTCTCTGTTGTCTCTCAAAACACACAAAACCTACATAGGTATTCAGCTGAGTTCACATACTAAATGCAGTAGTCTAAGTTTTAAAAGAGCAGGTACAAAATTTAACCGCAAATAGGTTTAACAATCCAGCAGAAAATGATGCTGTAGAGTTGAAAGATTTGAATCCGTTTTGGTGTAATTTGCATGGTGCAATTAAAACTCCAGATTTACTCTGGAACAGGCACAGTAGGAATGCTGTATGTGCACCTAAAGGCCAAATGTGAATGCTCAAGATTATTGACTTGCTCATGAATTAGGGGTGCTCGTAACACACTTGTTAATTCAACCCGAGAATGTGATTTATTAATCGTAAGTGACCTGTGCACGTGATGGTAGTGAGATTAAGATAAGGCGATGAAAGAAAGTCATTGTGTATTTTGATAATCCATCACGTTAAAATGTCTTTTGTGAAGTGCTATTTTTAAAATGAAGCAGGGTAATAAATGAAGAAAGTTTGCCAAGTGTTATGTATCCTTATGATGATAATGATCACATTGTATATAAGGTCATGGTCATGTTGACAATCTACATTCTTTCGTCATGTTCATGGCTATTAATTTTAAATAAATGTACTTGTTACAATATTATAGTCTCTTTAAGACAATGACTGAAAACAAAATGATGGTGTGCATGAGAGTTCATAATAGTTTTCAAATTTTATGTGCTGATGACCAGAAGGCACTAACTCCTATCCTTAAACACAGGGTTTGTGCCCTTGTGGCTCTCAAAAGATGATTTGTAATAACAATAATGTCTGTTTCAGTGAATGTTATGAATATGATTTCTTTATCTGGGTTTGATAGGGAGTTGAATAAGTGATTATTGTGATTATGTCTTTTATCCTGTGCAGGTAGTGTTGCTTACACATAGTAATGTATTTGTTTTAGTGAAATTTAGAAACAAGACTTTATAGACACACTGACAAGCAATATTTGATATACCAGGGGGTGTTTCATAAGCTGTTCATAAAGTTACGCATGACTTTACGAATGACTTAAATATGACAAACCAAATGGGGTGCTCAATCATTTTTAACTGCCTAAACTAAAGTTGAATTGTGCAGATGTAGATTAACATTCTTTTTATAACAAACATTTTTGATGCAAAGTATATTTTTTGCCATAATTTTAATTAAGTTTATTGGAAATACAGTCACACTTTGTTAAAATATCAGGAGAAACTTTGGGCTTCTTATCTGGCACTTCATATTCAAGTCGTTCATAAAGTTATGCGTAACTTTACAAATAGCTTTATGAAACACCCCCGGGTATGCACATTTTTTTATTGTTTCTCATTGATAAACAATATCAAGAAATACAACTTTCATTCTTTTTATATGTTTGTCTCATTTTTATTTATTTCTTACTAAAAGATGTAATTAAATGAGGCAAAATGTACAAAGTACATGTACTCTCATAAGCTTTAACTCCTTCATGCTGCATTTTTGGTAGTCAACTTGAGCATGTTGAGCTTGGCGTTGAAATTTACATTTTGAATGAAAATGAAATCTTTGGTGGGAATTACAAATACTGAACCACCTGCCGAAAAGTGCGTGGAACTTGACAAGTTCAGTTTGGAGACCCACCTTCTCGGGATAGATTAAACAAACCAGGTTCATTACACCCGTACTTTCATCGTCTAGATTAATAGTTTTGCTTTGCTATTGTTAGATGAGTGTTTGCTTTTTTAATTCATTACCACAATTCTAACGAAACTCCTTCAGATCGATGGGGGTGGGCGAGGTTAGAAAGAGAGTGAGCATTTTCAAGAGGTCTCTTGCTAGGTAACACCTGATTAAATATATCAATATTTGAGGGTAACCTATATTTAAAAAGAAAAATCTTTTGATGGTTCTCTTTTCTTCTCTCACTTTCTCTATCTGTCCTTCTCACTCTTTTTAGGTTTCACTTTATATTTTTTCTTCTATTCTTTCTTCCTTTCCTCAGTCATACCACCCTCCCACTCCCATCTCTCCGACCCACTCTCTTTCTTTCTTTCTTTGTCTTTCTGTTTTTCTTTCTCTCTCTCTCTCTTTCTCCCTCTGTCTCTATCTTCAGTAGACTCTAAAGCAGAAGAAAAGTGAAGGCAAGTGAAAAAGGGAGGAGGTTTGAAATTGGTCCTTTTTAGGTTATGTTTGTATGTAGACAAACCCCTATTTGTCTGTTTTTGTCCTATTTTGTCAGGTTTGTAGGAGTGTGATTGATATCATATTTACACATCAGTTTCGTCTACTGTATGATCATACTACTTGAGCCTAGTTCATTCTGGCTCTCTTTCATAGGGCCTTTTCACACTAGCGATATTATATCACATAAAGAAATGTATAAAGAAACCCAGGCAATAACTGTATAATGAAAGGGGTGTCACGCGGGATGCATTTGATGTAGATTCAAATTAAAAAACGAAACTTGTTAGGAAAGGAAATGCACAGTTGTGTACAGTTATCATGCTAAGCCACGTTCATTGCTGTTCTTTCTATATGTATGCTGGAGAAAAATTTAATGTGTTTATTTGTAATATTGCATAGTTGTAGAGTTATCATAACTCTATATCTGAAAGCAAGGGGGGGTGGGGAGTAACTCTTCCATTCTTTCACTGAGCGCGGTTACTAAGGGTTTATCAAGCAAGCAAGGGTGAAAAATGTTGGCATACTTTTTCTTGATCTCAACCGTTTGTTCACTTTGAAAAAGCATTGAGAAACTGGAGGGCTGAACAAACAATTTATTTTGCTGTTCCCCAGAATATGTAGATCTCAGGCAAACTCAGCGAAGTTGGGATCAAATTGAATGTGTGAATGTGAGGTGCAAAAACATCAAAGAATTTGGAAAAGACATTTTTGGAACCTTTTGTTTGGGGTGAAAATGTAATGGAAAAAGACTGCATAACAGAACAAGTTCCATTCTTGTTTTGTTCGTAAACATTGTATTTTTAAAAGTGTATATATGTTCCTGGATAAGCAATTATTTAAAGAGTGATAACGCTCAGTGGAATTTCCCTTTAATGACTTAGAGTTCCTGCTTACGGTAGAAGAAAGTTTTGTATATGGGTACTGAAGGAGTAGATATTAAGTACTGGTCATTGATTCTGTCTCTGCAGTTAATGTACTCTTCCTTTTTTATGTAATCAAGTTAACTGATTCCTTTCATTTCCATAGTTATGCTGTCAGTTTTTGTTATATCTACAGGTATAAAAACTCCTTAGACATGGCAATATGATATGTCTTCTTAATAATGTACTATATCCGATAATTCCAATATTTCAATGACATTGAAGTTCAGATACATTGCCAGACCATAGCTAATCATAGCAATATATATCATTAAACATTAAACATGTGAATGATTGCAATTTACTTTTTCAAATGCCATAGTACTGCCCAAGATCCAATCAGACTTTAAGTTACGGCTGTGGCCTATTGAAAAATAAATTGTGATTGGTTAAAAAGGATCATTACTAAATAGGGGGATGGAGGCTTTTTTTAGGCAACAAGCTGGCTGGCCCACCGCCCATTCTTCTCCTCTCATCCATCCATCCATCATCACCATCAATCATGCATCATCTTCCCCCAATATTTAGGTTGGGATGTCTGCTCCTGGCCTGTTGCTCTAACCAGGCTTTTCTCTTCTTTTGTACCTCACGATTAGCTCTGTTTTGCCAAGCATCACTGTTCCATGGTCACTAACCTCTTTACTGATTTTTGGTGGACAAGGGAATACAGATGCTAGCCTACGCCCTATTCCTATTGTTGAAAAGTGCAGTGATTATCACATATCACCCTTTAAAAAAAAAAAGAAATGTCTCTTTCTGTGGTTGCATTATTATATTATCATTTTTAAAGATTTCTTTTGGGGATGGTGTTTTCAGGATCTTTATCTTAAAAATCAGATCCTAGCCCAACTATATAGGCTCACCTCGGCCCTAATTGAAAATTGTTCCTAGCCATTTCCCTCATTGTCTGGCTTGTTAGTATCTACAGTATAGTTAAATGGGAAGTCCATCCTGATATCAAGTTGGTTTAAAAGAAGCAGAAAAAAATTAAAGAAACGGATCTTTGAAGGTTTGAGAAAATATGAGAGATAAGAAAATTTCCATTTACTCTAAAGAAAGTATTAAATCATACATGCACCTTAGATATAATCATTGCTCATATGTTTTTACACAATACCCATATGAAAGAAATCTATTCCTTCATCAATATATAAGAAAATGAAAATTTATGACTTTTTTAAAGTGAGTAAATGGGAGAGGTGCTCGCAAGATACGTCCCGGAGTTGCCAATTTCTGTTTCATTGAATTCCTATTTCTTATCGGATTTACCAACTTGTAATCAGGGTGGACTTCCTTTAAACGTAATCTTTGAAGAATCAAATCAAAAGTATAAGAGGACACAAATACACAGAAATATAGCTTGGATTATTTTTTTATATGAATATAGTGAAATAATTCTTTGCCTCTCCCCTCTCCCATGTTATCTTATCCATGCCTCTGATTGAGAGTGACCTTCTCATTTCACCTGAAGCTCATCACATCAGTAGTGATCAAAGGAATCTCCTATATATTTGTTTGCTGGTTTTGGGCCAATTCTTATGAATTTTCATCCTCAGGGTAGCATATTTTCATCTCTAATGGCGATGAGAGATAACTTGTATTTAGCCTTTGTGTGGTGAGAGCGGGAGATTTATTAAAGGTACAATTTAACACTTACTTGTGCAAAATGAAAGCAAGCTCTGAATGACACATGAATCTACTACAAAATGTTTGAAGAGACATATTGGGACAGTTTCAAGCAAACTAATTTTCTATGTCACAGGGTGTGTGAAATGAGAGACTTACCTGTATATAGATAAATATAACAGCAAGTCACTATGAAGTTTCTTTCTTTTTTAATAGAAATATTTCCCTCAGTGTATTATATTCCCCTAAATGATGAAACATAACACTGCTAATGGAAACGATTCCGATTTGTCCTATTAAGATAGAAAGTATAAATGTCAACCTCACTATTCTAAGTTAGAGAGTGTTGTTGAACCATACCAAACTTTGAATTTTGGAAAGATGGACTTCCTCTTTAACAAAGGCAGATTGATTAGCACTATGGTCATAAAAAATGAAAACACCAAATTTGTGCGTGAAAAATGAAACTTTGTTACAATTAGGTTCAGTCTTGTTGCTAGTGGTTGTGTATTTGGACATGACTCCTGGCAGGCACTGTCCATTATCATTTATCACTTGGAAAAGGTATGAATAGGTACATATTTTCTGCAGTCAAGATGGTTTGGTTTTTTTTAGGGAAAGTATACCCCCAAAAGAGATTTATATGTTGTAAAGATAAACAGTTATCATTAAATGACAGTAGTAACTTTGGAAATTCATAATACATTCTGAACTTGAATATTAAATGAAATCTGAAATTTTGTAAATATTATTTTCATCTCGTGATATGGCATGAATGATTGGATCTCTACAATATCATATGTGAGCATCTCTTAAAAATGTTTGATTTTGCATTGTAGCTTTCCTTTAACATTCTGCGCTACTGGGTGCCTTAAATGTCTTCATTCTGATCGATCTGTCAGCGCCTGATTGAATTGGTTTTTGTGACACCAATAGTGAGTGTGACCAGTATTCTACAGAGATGTATCCCAGATGTAATCCACTGATATTAGTCCTCAGTCCCATGTGCTTTGATTGATGTAAGGTTAGTCTTGAGACCGATTGTCTGCTGAGGGTGAAGTTACCAAGACAATCATGATTCACTTGGTTATGATTCTTCATTGAATATGTTTCTAGAACTGAATTTTATTTGTACTCATTCAACATTTTGTTTATGGTTGTTTCAGATAAAATATGGACTCTTGGATGAAATAATCCTAGGCTAGGCTAATGATATGGGAAAAAATGAAGAACTTACTTGTTGATACATGTAAAGAAACTATGAAGCAACTCCCAATCTGTTGATGGCATTTTGCAGTATATAATACTAATATATCCATTTATATAGCGCAGCTACTATACAAATATACTCTACTGCGCTTAATACAAAGTATCACATTATTACCCCGGCTTTAGCCGAGCCGCCATGATAAGCGCTAAGGCATTCAAGGAATTTCTTCCTTCCGGGTACCCATTTACTTCACCTGGGTGGAGAGTGGCAAATGTAGATGAATGTCTTGCCAAAGGACATTAGCGCCGCAGCAGGATTCGAACCGTGAACCATGTGATCCACAGTCTGGTGACGTATCCACTAGACCACAACACCTCTACAGTATTAAGTTATCAAGTTAATGAACCTGATTGTAAAAGTATTTCTGTAAAAAGTATTGTGCCATTTCGATTTTTAGTGCAAAGATTGAGCTTTTGTAGCTGTATATTTTTCCAATGCTTCAGTGACTATTGTATATTTTTGAGTTGCCATAAACAGATATTCCATGTCTTTTGAATTTAGCTACATGCATGTATTTTGAATGCTAAATCTGGAAAATTTAACATGGTTTCCAATGACGTCAATGACTTTTGTGACATTTAGTCCTAGAAGTGATCTACAGTACAACTGTAATTTGTTGATAACCCCAAATGCCACAGATTAATGACTTGAGAAGTATTTTACAATCATATTCTTATGCGGTTGTGAAAGGAATAGTGCCAATAGCTAGCCATTTCTGCAAAATTGTGTTGTCAGAGTTTTTGAATGTATACAGCATAACTTAACATAAATTTATGTAAAACATGGATAAGAAACGTTAAACATGGAAGGCATATTAAGGCAGAGATCTGACTCCATAAATTGATGGAACCACTGTATATGATTCATGGATGTTCTAATGAGGCACTCCATGTATGTGAGGTGAATGAATGATACACCAATAAAACTGTCCCTATCAATCTGGTCCTATCTGAAATTATCAAATGAAATTAGAGCAACATGATTCAGAGAGGGAGGGGGGCAGAGTCACATATAGATAAAATGAAAGGTAGATAAGACAGCAAGAGCAACAGAGAAGAGACAGAGGGAGTGACAGAGATGGAGAGATAGGTTGAGAGAGTGAGAGAAAGATAAAATGAAAATTAAAGAGACAGTGAATGTGAGAGAATAGTGAGCTTTCAAATGTGTCGCCTTGAACGCCGTCCTATAGATCCTCCCAGCTACAATGGACTACTTTGTGTTAGCTGCATACCGCGCTCTGTGCAAGAACGGCTCACCCATCCACTGGCTTCTCCCTCGTCCACTAGTCAAATTGAGAACGCCTCAAACACGATTTTGCTGTCTTCTCTAAAACATGAACTTCGCTTCACCCATTGTTAGCTTCATGCTTCACCTACTCTGTATGCAGTCAACACAAAGCAGTCCATTGTCGCTGGGACGATCTAGGACGGTGTTCTAGTTGACACATCCGAAAACTCCTTAATAAGAGAGAGGGGGGGGGGGGGGGGGGACATAGTGTCCGAGAAAGAGAGAGAGTTAAGGGCACACAAAATCTCATCAGTTATATTTGTACATATCCTTGTATCAAGATGTGAGAATGGGATAAAGCAATGAAGCATAAAGAAGGAACATTTGATAATGAACACCCAAACAAAAGTGCAGTTGGACAACTTGAGACGAAGGTTAAGACCACATAACCGAATGATGATTTCCTTTTTTGACAAATTTGTCCCCCACTGGCCTGACAGATTTCTCACCCAGCATGAAAATGATTAAGAAAGCATCGTATTCCAGACTTTAGAAAACAGATGATCTACCGGGGAGCATCTTTTCATGGAAGTTTCATGAGGAAGCGGTGCGGAGGATATAGAAAAGAAGTGAAGAGACAGATAATTGGCTGCTATTTGAACAGCCGCTAGGCACATCTTAGTCGCACAGTAGGAGCAGATGAGGCTATGGCTGGAAGGTTAGCCAGCTCCCACAGGGGTGCAGGGAAATATGGAGATAGGTAAGATGAAAGGAGTTGGAGAGAAAAAAAAGAGAGAGGTGAAAAAGAGTTACCATAATAAAGATGTTGGGGACAGTTCATGAGGAAAGGAGGGAGAGATAGAACAGAAAAACAGATATAATGAAATCAATTATAGGTTTCTGATAAGGAGTAATAAAGACGGAGATAACAGTTGATTCCTTTTTCCAAATGTTATATATTACTTTCTAAGTACTGTTTATGACAGACATGCCTGTAGATTAAAATCAAATTGCTCTCTATCATTTACATGAAATCCGATCACCTCTTATGCCTTTTTCACACATCCACCCACACCTAGATGAATATAGATTTTGGGATTTATATTGTATTTGTCAACATTCACTCATATGCACATATTTCTTTCTCCCATAATGCAATGAAATACATTATTTCTCTCCCAAATCCCCTGGATGGAGTCTTCCTCAGCTATAAAGGCTTTCCAAAGTCTCTAAGTATCTAAAGTTAGTTCTATCATGTCCATGACACATGCAAACTGATTGTGAATGATTTCAAACTCTCCTGATCTGTTGAGTTTGTTCAAAATGCTGCGGCTCGCATTGTTACTCTGTCCACCAAGCGTACTCATATCTCCCCTGTTTTGCAGTCGCTACACTGGCTCCCTGTCAAACATTGCATTATTTTCAAAATTTTGTTGCTCACTTTTCACTGCGTTCATGGTTCTGCTCCCCAATACAATACCTCTTTAATTGAAAATTGCACCCCCGCGAGATCTTTGCGCTCATCCACTTCCAGTTCTCTTGTGATCCCTAAAGTCGCAAGATCTTGGGGGAAAGATCATTTGCCCATGCATGTCCTAAATTATGGAATAGCCTTCCTGAAGACATCAAAAAGTGCATAACATCTGATTCTTTTAAAAATCATGTAAAAACATTTCTGTTTAATTCTTAATTAATTTCTACATGCGCCTTAAGCACTCCACAGAGTGGATTTGGTGCTATATAAATTACATTTATTATTATCATTATTATTATTGACAATAAGTGTAAGAGGTATGATGATACCCGATCTACAGGAGAGAAGCAGAATATTTAGACTGATAACTACACTATGCTTTTCTGGTATTTCTTACAAGCTCATCTTCAAAACATCTTGCCACAAAACATCTTGCCAAATGAATAATAAATAACTAAATAAAACATCTTACAGCAAAATGTATTTCAAGTCTACAAGGATCCAGCAAGTGACTGCACTTTTTGATAAACACAATTGTGCAATGTCATTATGAACAGTAAATCGCTGAATTATCTTGAGTTCATACATAAATGCTACAACTAGTTGTGCGCTATATTTATGCAGTAAGATAGGGGATCACAGTGCATCTGTTCTGTTGAATGCACAAAGTTTTATACTCTTGTGCCACTTCAAATGCAATGCAATTAATATCTCGACAAATAGAATAATATCTCAATATTACTATGTTGTAGCATAATTGTATAAGTTGCAAGTGAATAGTGATATGGGAATTCATCACATTGCAATTCAAAAGTTTGAGTTTGCTTGTGGAAACGGAGAGATAGGGTATTTGAACCACCCTCTGCCTGCCTAAGGACCAATAAGTAGAGGTCCATTGGGACTGTCTTGGGCTAGTCATTTCCTTCTTTTACCCCTTCAACTGAATCAAAGTATCTTCAATCCCTTTTTTGAACAATCAACCCCCTCTAGAGCAATAAGAGGGATACAATAAAACATATGGCATAGTATTCCCACTTCATTCCTCGTTGTTGAAAGCATTTTCATGATCAAACACTCCAAACTCCACACAGAGCTAAATTGATAGACCACTGAGATCTGTAGATGGTTGGTAAAGGGGAACTTATGGAGAATTTATTAGGGTTATACCCAGAGTATGATTGGATCAGGGAAATAGCCATAGTGGAATGGATATGAAAAATACCGGTAAGTGTTTGAATTCTGAAATGCCTATGATTGGGGACTGATAGTCTTTTATTTCTGAGCTGATGGATGGTTAAATATGACAGGGAAAGGTAAATTTAGGGGAAGAAGGGTTCTGTTGAAGAGGGAAAGGGGAACAGAGAGAGCGAGGGGGGGGGGGGTTTGGAGAAGGGGAGGAGAAGAAGTGAGAGAGGGAGGGAGCAGAGAGAGGATGCATGAGAGGGAGGCTGTGGAGAGAGAAAGGAGCAGAGATGAAAATAAAGAGAGGGGAAGGGAGAGAGAATGAGAGAAAGAGGGAAGGAGCAGAGGTAGAGCGAGAGAGAGAGAGAGCTGCGCGCATGTGAGAGGGAACAAAGAGTGGAAGCGAAAGAGGGAGAGAGTAGATAGAGAGGAGGGAAGGAGCAGATAGAGGAGGGATGGAGGGGAGAGAGGATGGATGGAGGGAGCAGAGAGTGGAAGTGAAAGAGGGAGGGAGTGGATAGAGAGAAGGAGGGAAGGAGCAGATAGAGGAGGGATGGAGGGGAGAGAGGATGGATGGATGGAGGGAACAAAGAGTGGAAGCGAAAGAGGGAGAGAGTAGATAGAGAGAAGGAGGGAAGGAGCAGATAGAGGAGGGATGGAGGGGAGAGAGGATGGATGGAGGGAGCAGAGAGTGGAAGTGAAAGAGGGAGAGAGTAGATAGAGAGAAGGAGGGAAGGAGCAGATAGAGGAGGGATGGAGGGGAGAGAGGATGGATGGAGGGAGCAGAGAGTGGAAGTGAAAGAGGGAGAGAGTAGATAGAGAGAAGGAGGGAAGGAGCAGATAGAGGAGGGATGGAGGGGAGAGAGGATGGATGGATGGACCAGAGAGTGGAAGTGAAAGAGGGAGGGAGTGGATAGAGAGAAGGAGGGAAGGAGCAGATAGAGGAGGGATGGAGGGGAGAGAGGATGGATGGAGGGAGCAGAGAGTGGAAGTGAAAGAGGGAGGGAGTGGATAGAGAGAAGGAGGGAAGGAGCAGATAGAGGAGGGATGGAGGGGAGAGAGGATGGATGGAGGGAGCAGAGAGTGGAAGTGAAAGAGGGAGAGAGTGGATAGAGAGAAGGAGGGAAGGAGCAGATAGAGGAGGGATGGAGGGGAGAGAGGATGGATGGAGGGAGCAGAGAGTGGAAGTGAAAGAGGGAGGGAGTGGATAGAGAGAAGGAGGGAAGGAGCAGATAGAGGAGGGATGGAGGGGAGAGAGGATGGATGGAGGGAGCAGAGAGTGGAAGTGAAAGAGGGAGGGAGTGGATAGAGAGAAGGAGGGAAGGAGCAGATAGAGGAGGGATGGAGGGGAGAGAGGATGGATGGAGGGAGCAGAGAGTGGAAGTGAAAGAGGAAGGGAGTGGATAGAGAGAAGGAGGGAAGGAGCAGATAGAGGAGGGATGGAGGGGAGAGAGGATGGATGGAGGGAGCAGAGAGTGGAAGTGAAAGAGGGAGAGAGTAGATAGAGAGAAGGAGGGAAGGAGCAGATAGAGGAGGGATGGAGGGACCAGAGAGTGGAAGTGAAAAGAGAGAACGGGAGCAGAGCAGGAGAGACACAGGACGAGACATTTAGAATTGTTGATAGCATTGTGATGACATAAGACCACACAAGCACTATTCAACATACTTCTTCGACATCTTCTGTAGATTTCATGTGATAAGTTAAGATGCATGTAACCCAACTGTGGCGGTATAATGAAGGTAACAACTTGCATAATGTAAGTGTTTGTTGATTAATGTAGGCTTTACTCCTTTTGATTACTGCTTCATAATATTATTTTTTTATTAAACTGCTAAAGAATTTTATTAAACTGCTAAAGAATGTTATTACTTTAGAGGTACAATTAACACTTTGACATGATCATGAACCTGAAAGTACTTGAATTGCTTAGTAATTTAAAAGTTTTTTTTAAAAATCCCTAAAAGTTTCAAGAAAACTTATGAACATTTAGTAAGGGGAAAATTGATATTGATTTCATTTCATGAAATTCCATGTTTCAACAGCTATTGCATCCTGTAAATATTTGGACATATTTTACGGCATACACTTTCAAAAGTTGAATAGTATCTTTATACAGCAAGTCTTTAACTTTTGTAACATGAGTGGTACTAATAACTCAGTCCTTTTCACTCGTTTTTATGTATGTTCAGTGTTATAATGTTTAATCACAGCACTTGACTGTACTCATAAGGTGTATAGAAATACCAGTATTTCATCGTCTTCTGTGTGTACAATATCAGATTTCAGAACTTCTTGCGCTTCAGCATGGAAATTCCATCTACTCAGCTTTAACAATTCACCTGTACAATCATACAGGATTTACAATATGACTAAGACTCTATGTCTGCCGCACAATAAGCCAAGGTAGTTGGAGTTTACACCCCTTTATTTTTCATTTTCTCGCCATAATCATTCCTTTTTCTTTGGTTTTTGTCCATGAATTTTAGTGGTGAGTCATAGTTATAAGATAGCATTCATAACTAGCGGAACAAATATTGCCACTTGACTCATCATTAGGCATACATTTGACAGAAAGGTGAGACATCTTAGTGCTGAATGTTGACTTATTCTAGTGCTGACATAATGCTTGTAATTTTTGTTAGCAATCAAATGTGTTTTTCTTTTTTACTTATTCCTTTTATACTTACTACCCCATGTGTATTGGCGTGTTAGTGATGTACTATAACTCAGAAAAAAACTACATAGGATTCTACAATATTCATTTATTACTGACGTTTTCTCTTCCTAAACATTGTTTGGGAATGCTAATGCATTTTGCTATGTACCTTGTGGGAAATTTTCATGTCCTCCAATTTGTTATATAATAATAATAATAATAATCTGCATTTATATGGCGCCTTTCCAGTTAGTAACTGCTCAAAGCGCATTGCAGTGTATTATTACCCAGGTTATTGGATCCTATATTACGATTCTGCACTTATAGTGCACATTCTCCACTCCACAGGGGAGCATTCCAGTCTGGCTACCATTTTACAGGCGCACATATACTATTCCAGTCACAGTGACATTCGCATCCTACCAGGTACCCATTTAACACCTGGGTGGAGAGTGGCAATTGTAGATTAATTAGTGCCGTGGCGGCACTTGAACCGCGACCATGTGATCCACAGTCCGGTGACATATCCACTAGACCATGACACCTCTATATATACTGTATATAACTAATAGATCATTATGTCTGCAATTGTGGTCAGTTCTGATTAATGGAACAGAGAGATGGACAATTATTTAATATAAGAAATATTTTATTATTTGCAATATGTACATGAACATGTATATGCAGACAAGAATAATGAGGTTATATTGTTGAATCAAATGAAAATGGTAAAGAAATATCACATATGATAGCAGCTAGACTACTGTCAGTCGTAGAGAGAAAGATGATATGGTCACATTCAGATTTCTCAAATAATATGTAACAAAGAAATTTTGAAGAAGGAGAAGGAGACCTGAGAGATAATGCTAAGGAGGAAAGTGAAAAATGTTGCTCTGAACCTCTAGACTCAAGATGAATAGGAGTTGTTTTTAAGATGTGCATCTACAAATTTATACCTTTTGTGATCTTGTTCATGCAACACCATGCTAAATTCCCCTTTTGAGAATAAGCTTTAAGAATCTGTCAAGTTTGTCATATATTCACCATATCCGTATAAAGTTCCTAATTAAGACAAACCTACAGTTAGATTTTATAACCTGGTCTACATGATGATGTAGTTTGGTACCAGCATTTCAAATATTATCCCACAAACATTTCTTTGTTGTCTAGTTTGGTCCAGGAGATATGATGTTATCTGAATGTTTATAGTGAAGCCTTATCAGGGTTACAGAGATGGCATATGGGAACAGATAGTATGGATCAATCTTCCTCTCTGTGTGTGACACCATTAAGCTGCTCTTACAAGAATGTGACACCCCAAGGTTAATATTAGATTATCATCTCATACCATCTTTAAAGCTCATGTACTACCATTTTGTCTATAGGTTTAGTATATATATGAACCCCATTATGTTTTTGACAGATTTTGGTCCTTTTTGATTGATAAGTAGAAAGATATTTACAACTCGTACATGTTTGAATTTTTTCACCTTAAATGGATTGAGGTGTTTAATAATTTTAAGGTGATAAAGTATCACTGTCATCTGGTCATTATATAAATTACCTTTCATTCATTCATTCCCAGTTTTAACTCTTGACATATCGATAAACAAGGAATTTCAAGTAAAAATTATAATTGATATAAGATTATTACGTACAGTTTTATGAAGCTCATAATAGCAATTTGTAAAATTTCTGTGATTTTAGCTGAAAGTAAGATATTTACAATTTTGATCAAATCCATTTCCCCCTTCTTTTGGAAGGCAATAAGCACATGTTTGGTGATGAAAAAAAAAGATCACAGGCAGTGTTTTAATGTATTTTTTCTATTTACTCTTAAAATTATATGCAAAGGGTTTTATCAAAAAATGGAGAGAACTGACCCAGATATAGACATTCATGGTATATCCGATACAGAGACTGGACATGCTGGAAGAGATGTTTAGATAATGATTTGATTACAATTAGCTGTTTTGATGAAATTCATATTCAAGAAGAAGGAAAACAGAAGAAAAACAAAGAAAATTCAAAGAAAATTCCCATAAATGTGCTATGCTGCAACATATGCTTTGGCAACAATTGCTCCAGGCATTAATTTGTCAAAAATATAGGGTCATGGTTAGGGTTTGCAGTTGGGTTTTAGGTTAGGGTCTAGGGTTAGGGAGAGGTATAGCTTTTGGTCTAGAGTTGAAATTTAGAATTCGGTTAGTCATGTTGGTGTACGACATTGACACCGAGCAAATATCGCTGGAGCATGTGTTATACAACCAAAATGTAGAAAGAAAGGGACATTGTATTATTAACAATTGAATAGTTGTATGCTCTATCTCAATATGATATTGTGTAAAATGTGTGAGTCTTTGTTAATGAATGTGTGAGAGAATTAGGAAGAAATAGGGAAGGAGAGTCAAAGGGGAAACAGAGTCATGATAGATACAGATAGCAAGATTAGATAGAATTTCCCAGGAACACACACATACACACAGATTGTTGATGCTTGTTATCAGGAAAAGAAAGCATCTTTGATTGGTTGGTTTCAGTGCTCATGGACCTCTCTAGTAGGTCCATGGTTTCAGTGAGATGCTGCTATGGAGGAGATGCAGGCTTGAAGACTGATGACAGAAGGCATGCGGCCAAGAAGCAATCCCATAATCACCTCTGACAGTCTGTTTATGGGAGATTGGGAGAAGGAATGAAAATCATAACAGATTTAGTCAAATCAAGATTAAGGCTTCACTGCTTGGACAGGTCACTGCTTAATTGAGTTCCTGTAATTGATTGTGTAGTATTACCAACTGCCTACACATTAATTCACTGGTACTGAACAATGTTTTAAAATGCTCTGAAAACTAAACATAGTTTCAAGAAATGAAAATTTGAGAAATTGGCTCAAATCTGTATTTACATAATCTGATAGGGGTTACTACAAGCTGCATATAAAAATAGACAGTGCACATGGCTTTTGTAACTCATCATTAGGCATTTTGTGTGCTGTGTCACACTTGCTCCAGAAGCTTGGAGAATTTAGATTGAATATGACTGCCAATCCACGGAATTGTATTTTTAAAAAATGGTTTAGGTTAAGAATTATAAGGCTATCTAAATGATGATATTCATAAGACATACATGCTATTTGAACTTGAGTTCTTCTTTCCTTATTAAGTATTTTCAAAGGAATAGACAAATATCATACAGTACATAGAAGATCTTAAAAGACAAATTTCAATAATGATTATTTTTTTAGACTTTGATTATGATTACCTTTTGCCATGGAGAGAAAGTGTTTATAAATATTGCACCCAAAACAGTGAAAGAATTCAATTGTCTTATTTCTAGCTACCCAATTACTACATCTGGGTCACAAGAGACAGTGAAATAATATGTGAAGTCCAAGCGTGTAGATATGCTGGGATTGGAACCCATAACCCTTTGATTGAAGATCAAGTGGACAAACCATTTGCCCATTTGAAATAGAATGTGTAAAAAGTGAATAGTCTACCAAGCTTTCATTTCCAGTACCTCACCAACCGTTAACCCATCCCACCCCAGCGTGCACACACACACACACACACACACACTCACACACCCACACACCTATCTATGGGGTCAGGCTGGGGGTTCAAGATCACCCTGGTTCCACACAGATCCCCCTTTATAGAAGGTGAGAGAGGTACAGATTTAGGTTATATATACACAGAATATAGGCTGTGCTTATAAACACTGGTATTCTAATGACAGACAAGTAAAGGTGAGATCTTGTTAAAGACATTCTGGAGTGCTAATAAGAACTTAAAAAAATCTTTACCCCTATCAATTATGGGACTCTGTGGTTGTATGAAAAATATATGTATTTCATAAACTTTGTGTTTTTGGCATGAAGTACCAGTGGATTATATTTGCAAATGTTTCTTCAGGTTTGATTGTTACTACTGTCACTTCAGCTACTTTCACTTTGCTTTAAATTACTAAAATATTAACATTTTCCATCAGTGTAGTAAACCTGTTTTTCTTTCTTATCTGTTTTGTTTTCCCCCATTGTAGGTTGTCTGCCTCCCAACACCATTTCAAGATACGTTCCTGACCACCATCATGGCATATCTTCCTATGGTTGCATCCCTCTTTTGCTTGGTAGTTCATCTCGTGCTTGTCTCCTTTGATGAAGGAGAGTAAATTTGCATGAGTTGTCAGCTTTCTGAAACTGAAAAAGTAAGACAGTCACTCCCTGAAACTGGAGAATGGCCAAATTTGCCCTTCATCATAACTCAGCAGAAGTTGTCTGGAGATGAGGAGAGGGTTATAATTCATAATTGGCTGGACACCACTGCTAGGGGCCCTTTGTTTGACGGAAATTCAGAAGTCTAAAACAAATAGTCTGGAGATGAAAAGAAATGCCGGCTTCCGCGCTTGATGGGCACGGTTTGTGCAAAACAGTTAGCATGAGGGATTGGCTGAGACATTTTGGCATATGATTCTGCATCCAGATAGAATGGTTTTGCCTCAATTTCACAGGATTTCGTGGACATTTTTGCAGCAATATCATGTTTTAAACTTGAGGGGATTCGATCATAATTTTACAATCAAATATTTTTAATAAGCCTTCTGGAATGAGTACAAATTCTTCCTCTACTTGAAGAATAAAGTCACCCACTCTTCTTTTCTTTGGAATGTGGTTATGTTTATGGTAATGGCATTAGGAGAAAATATCTTGAATTTGTAATAAATGATTATTATCTTTATTTCATCCCTTTGATTAGCCATTGAAAGAATGAGCTAGATGTAATAAAGCAAAATTACTTTCAAGATAAAGAAATGGATCAGACAACGTAGGGCTTAACTGTGTTCAAATTGTACAATTTCATTTCATTCAAATATTGAGCCTTATAGATCTCCTTTCATCACCTTCCTTATCTATAGTAAGCCTCCTCATTCAATGAATGTGCATTCCTATTCCCATAACACAGACTTAACAATAACCCAATATTTATGTCATAATATTGATAAAGTTGTATTACTTATAGTGATCCCATGTATACATGTCTATAGCTGTGAAACTGGGTTTATGTGACTGTAAGTAAACATACGAGTATTGGGACTCTAATTTCAATGAAGAACATAGATCAGATACTGTGCAAGACAAAACTCGGTGTTATCTCCTCAAATTGATGTTTGACAAAGAATTGGGTTAAACAAATATAGCAGGTATTAATGACAAATATTATCTTCTTTTTCTGCTTCTTCTTCTTCTTGTGTTGTGTATGATTTTCTATTGAATCTTGATACCATGGCATGTCTGGTTGTAAAACGTCCCCTAGATAGAACAATGTGATCTTTGACTTCCCAACTATGACTGCTGAGATAGCATTACAGACCAAGGGCCATTGCTTTCAGGCTTGTCCTAAACCTGATGTGCAAGTGTCATCTTCTCTGCCCATCAATGCTGCTCTTTACATAGGTCTACAGATATTACTCCAAAGAAATAAATGTATATATTTTTTTTAACTACTTTAGTTTCAAACCTAAGAATAGCAAAGATATGCTTGAAGCCAAGGGAAAGGAGGGAGTGAAGGAGGGGAAGGTTTTACACATTTCAAATATTTTATGTGCAGTTGTATCAACATGAAGCTTTTTATCAGTTCAAACTGAAATCTTTTGGACAAAACATAACATTTAGAAAAGCTAATATATCAAATTATCACACATCCCCGGGGGGGGGGGGGGGGGGGGGGGATGTCTCATTGAGGCCTGTACATCATCCAAGTACACAAAAACGGATTAAAAGTAACCCGGTTACGCGTTTAGGGTATCAAAAACAGCAAAAATCAAGAAAAGAGGTTATCAAATTCATAGGTGATAAGAAGAAGATCCGCGGAAAGGGGGGGGGGATATATTTCGGTAATGTGTTAAATTGTTTTATGGTTCCTTTTTGGCAACAAAAAGGTCTATGATGAATATGTACGTAATCCTCAAATAGGATGTAAAATACCACGCGAGATATAAAATCGCTGTTAAGGGTATAAAAATCAGAGATGTTAGACGTGTTTCCCTGTTTAGGGTGTCAAAACTACTCCTACTGCAATCCTCATTTAGGGGGCTTTTCAGAAAGTGATATCCGTGGATGATGTACAGGTCTCAATGATACATGCCCCCCCCCCCCCCCCGGTTACACCAAAAATATAGGTTTGCCAGAAAACAATTGATAAAACACACTGTTTGTCAAGTTCAAGGACTTTATGAATGTTAATTTCTTGGTACACTTGTACAGTCATGTTTTAAATTGGTAGTGAGAATCATTACCCTTGAAATCTGAATTAAAGCCTTTTAATATTTGTGTCTATGGGGGTACATGTCCGCAGAGCCTGATCGAGAATACATTTAGGGGCGCAATTACTATCACAGATGATTTTTTATTTTTTATCTCTGACAGGCAAGAAAAAAAAAGGGTTTTGCATTTTCAGGTGTCTTTTGGGATTTAAATTTGAAAGGTGCAGAAGAAAATGATTATTGAGAATATTTGTTCTGTAATTAGGTATGCCAAATTGAGTTTTAAGAGTTAAAAAGGGAGCATAGCCTAGTCTTTCTCTTTTTTTAATGGGGGACGAAATAGGAGAATGCCAAAGCTGAAGTGTAAGGTAACCAATTATGTTTACATTATTGTTCGAATTTTAATGAACAATGTGGTTCACTATATAATTTATTGCAAATTTCCCAGCGATCAGCCTCTGTGTGATGTGATATTCAACATTTTGAAAGTAGGGTCTATACTCTTTTGGGGTTCAGTGATTTGTTAAGGTCTAGTCACTCTATTGTTGGATAAAACATATTTTTGGCAGATGAATAAAAATTCATTCTTTAAAGATTATTCTTTTTCTTTTGTATCATGCTTTAATTTCCACATTTATTTAGCAAAGTAAAATTAAATCAGTGTGAAACTTACCAGAAATATATATAATGTTATATTGTACACGTTGTCTGACTTGCTTTTTCACACCAAAAAGCCCAATTTCATTTTCTTTTCTCTTTTTGGTCTTGTCTCTTATTTCCCCTTCTTTTTCCTTCATTTTCCTTGTCACCCTCTGTGTGTATGTTTGTCTTTCTCTCCCCTATCCATATCCCTCTCCCCTCCTCACCAGGGCTACAGGCTTTCCTCCCCCCCCCCCCCCTTCTCTCTCTCTCTCTCTCTCTCTCTCTCTCTATCTATCTCTCTATCTATCTCTCCCTCCCCTTTCCCTTTCTCTTATTTCCTACTATTTATTCTATCTTTCTATCCGACCGGGTCCGTGGTGTTGGTGTGTTTGTTTGTACGTGCGTATGTAGAGACGTGTAGATGATGAATGTATGCGACGGGTTGACAAATAAGGGCCGACCTCGCAGGGCTACTCAAACAACCAACTTGTTTGACAATGTCTCGAGCCAGAGAGAAAAAAAGGATGAACAGAAAAATGAAAATGAAATGAAGGAGAAATCAGTTCGAGCAAGTATTTTAAGAGTTCAACTTGTTGGCCATTAGAGAAGTGGGCTTTGTTCAAGAGTTGTATATACAGGAGAATACAAGGTCAGACATTGCCGATGGGTCGGTTTGTAGAGGCGGATAAAGATATATTCGATTGGTCTCGTCTATGAAAGAAAACTAGTGTATGTATCTTTTAATATTCTGCACAATCCCACACCTCTTCTTCTTCTTCTTCATTTATTTATTTCATTATTTTTTCATTGTTAAAAGGTCATCGATAAAGGAATTTTCTCCCCCAAAGATAATTACTATTCATTTTCATCTGACTATGGGCAACCCTGGGAAAACTGGCAGAGTTCGAACTGGTAGGAGAGAGGTCAAGTTAATGAGTTTGTTTTAATGTATGTATTTATTCAAACAAAATCAATTACAATCACTAACAAGAAATAATGAGAATGATTAGAACGTAGTCCTAGAATATTGCAAAACTGAGAGCCTTCGATGCAAAATGCAGATTGTTTAATGACGAGAAGGGGCTCAGGAATGAAAATATTGATAGTATTATTATGGAAAGGTTGAAATCATAAAATTTGGCGTAGAGCATTCAGAATAAAATATAAAGTGGCTCTCTCTCGATCCTGCAACACTTGATCATTCCAAGTATATTCTTCACACATGCCTTGCATCTCCACCTCTTCCCCTCCTTCCATTTGTCCCAATTTTCCTCTCCGTCTTCATGCTCCTCCTAAAGTTATCCTTCTGCTTCTCCTATCCGTGCTCTTCTAAGAATCTTCTTTTCGCTCTTGTTCTTCTCGTTCTCCTATGCGCTATACAAGAACCCGCAATAATTATTATCTTTACGTTCTGCCTTTTATTTCTATTCGTCTTACTTTTCTCCCCCACTTTCCCATCCTCTTGCTCCTGTTATTACACTTGTTTTTCACTCTCCATCACTCCATACTCTGCTTGTCACCCCTTTTCATCCTTCTTCCTCATCCACACGTTCCTCTTAATTCTATTAACTTTTTTTTTCAATTATTGTTCTCATTACTCTCAGGCTCGCGATCCTACTCTTCTTTTGATCTCCTCTTTCCCCTCTCCCCTCTATCCTTGTACTCATTTTATTATCTATCTTCTCCGTTTCTCTCCTCTCATATTCCTCTTCTTATCCTTCCTTGCTCTTTGTCTTCACCTCTCCCACATTCTTACTTTTCCTATTCTGCATGTATAAAACGTTCCGCTCTTGTGCTGATCATTTCCCTCGTCCTTGCTTTCCTCCATCCCCTCTCCCCATCTTCTTGTTCCTCTTGATATCTTCCTCGCTCTCCTTCCCCTCGCCCTCATTCCACCGTGCTCATTCTCATTCTCCTCTTCCTTATTTTTTTTCTCTTCACCCCCTTCTCTTCTCTCCTCCCAGTCCTCTTCCTGCTCTTCCTATTTTTCTCCCAAGATGTCCACCCTGGCTTCCCCTTCAGTTTTTGGTGAGATGGATCTGACACCAGCTGGGGTTCGGGGAAGTCATCCCAGTAAGCGCAGAGAGATGAAGGGAGTGGGGTGGAGGCGGTCAGAAACAAAGTCAGGGCTTGCTTGGCTAAAAGAAAATGACTGATTGAAGAACAAATGTTTGCTATTTCTCTCGAGTTAAAGAAAACAGCGGAGAGCTGAGAGATTTGTCCGGATGTCAGAGAATACGGCTCAGATCCGGGGTAATGAGCTAAAACCGCCATGAACCAGATTTCATTGTCAATAACAGTGTGGATTCTGTCAATTACCATTAGGTGCCAGAAATTGAGGGGGAGAAGAATGAAAAAGAAGAATGAGAAGCCGGAGAAAAATAACAGGGAGACCGGATAGAGGAGGAAGTTTTATGTTCTTGTACAGGCTAAATAAATTGTTATTACGGTGTTGGTTGTGCTAATAGTAATACGACAATTACTGGTTGAAAGTGATGTACTTATCAATCAATCAGTCCATGTACAGTACATTATGTTCGGGACTGTCTACAACTCCGGCAACATGCGGGTAGCGCTAGTCATACAACTCATGTGAGCGGGCAATATTATTACTGGACTTTTTTTAAAAATAACATATTGTGACCTCCCTATTTTTGTCTTTATTTTCTTAAAATGAAATTCTTTAGTTTGCTTCGCACTCTCTAAGCTTTGAATATGGAATCACTCTGCGTAGGGAAACGCAATCGCCTCCTGGCACTATTGGCATTGTAACCATGGTAACAGAGGTAGGCCTGTATAGCGGCAAGTGATTTTAGTTGAAGAGTTAATTAAACTACTAAATGAACATTTGTCGAATTGCTGACATTCCGTATAGTGGCGATCGACCAGAGGAGATAAGTCAGATACCCATCAGTGGCGTATCCAGGATCATTGGTGAAACTGGTGAACGCCCCCTGCTTGAAAGCCAAGAAAGATACATCTAACGGTGAGTCTATGGCACGCGGGGCTGCCAAGAGATATCTCCCCCCCCCCCCCCCCCCCCCTGCACACCGCCCTCCGGATCTATCGTTACGTCATATTGTTATATCAGGGCCACCCCCGCCCATCCCACGCCGCCCCTCACACGCACAAATTTATTCAAAGATATAAATTGTCCAGAGAAATATCGAATTTGAGACTTTTTCTTATCCGTTTTCTTAGTATACATGTATAAGTGCCATTCTTTTTAAAGTGACCATCTAATTTTGGCTCATTGCCGGAAAGTCAGATTACATTTCATTATTTTATTTTTATATTACCAGTTTCTTACATTAAAAAGATTTCCTTTTCTTTGACAAGACAAAGTAATTTCCCAACAATAATGTTTTTGCAGAGACATTTAAAAAACGCCCTTTTTTGAGTGGTCACACACGTGACCGATCCAATTTTCACTTCTAAAAGAAAAGAATGCCCACTGATTTATGGAAAATTGCTTTCAAACTGTTCAGAGCAATCACACCATACATTAATGAAAAGTGGAAACTTGCACTCCAAGGGAAATACGAGAAAAGTAGGTTTGAATACCAACGAGTAAGACCCTTTTTCGTGCGAGGTCACACACGTGACCGACGTAATGTTGACCTCATAAAGAAAATGATGTACTCTCATTTATTATAAAAATAATTACCCTCGATCTGTTTGGGGTAAGATTGTTATTCAATTATCTAAAATGAGAGACTTCTACTAAAAGACAAATACTGGAAAATTTAAATTAACTATATTTCGGGATTTTCGTCACACACGTGACTGAGAATGGCAGCTAAAAACCTGTGGCAGAAAACGTAGCCTGCGGCCAAGTATATTAAGCAATGAAGATTATTGTAGAATGTAGTGTTTCGCGTTTAAATTATCAAATAAATTGCCATCTTGCAAATGAAATTTTACCATCTGCATGTCTTTCATTGGACTTGGTTTACCAAACGTCGCAAGGCTTATATTCACAAATTTTTGACGAGTATTTAATAACAAATTTACCATCAGTCTCGACACGATTTCGTTCATCTTCATGCACTGTCTGTCTGGACCACTTAGTACCTTATAAATGAAAAGGCGATGGGTCAAGAGGTAGTTTCTCTTTCCTCTTCACATCTTTCTCTCATCTACCGCCAAAAGTAAATTTTCAAGTGATCTTGTCTTTTCTAATGAATCGCTAAGAAAACATTGGATATTTCTCGGTCTCTTCTTCCACCAGCTGCTCGAAATAATTGACTGGAAGAAGACAATGTTTTCATTCGAGAGGCGGGGAAGATGAGTCAGGAGGATTGTATTTCGTTTTAATGAGATGAAGAGGTCGAATATGAAAGTAACCATTTGCATGGAGACTATTGACGAAAAAAAAAACTACAAAATGTACCTAAACGGGACTCTGCAAGACTGGATAAACCCATGGTTCAACTGCACCCTAGGGCGATTTATAGACTTTGGCTAAATATAGGGTTTCAATGAAAGGGGCTATGATAATAAATTATCTAAACATGGATACGTGTCAAAAAGATATCATCATTCATACTTAAATGCGCTTTATGGGAAAATTGGAATGAGATAAGCTTGAAATTGTATGTCTGTTATTCATGAAAATCATAAATTACACATATCGCCTGTCAGGTTTGACTTCTATACAACATTATGAGAGCTATTAACGGCACGCTATGAAGTCATTCGATATAATGTGTAGGTCCTATAGATTACAAGACAGTCGCACCATACAACCATGAAGCTACATAGCTTCATCATACAACTTTGAAAGCGGGGGTGTCATTGAAGGGGAGTAAGGGGAGTATCACCCCACCCCCAAATCTGTCGTCAAATCTGAAAGGAAGTCAGCAAGTTTCATTCTTAGAAATTTCTTTTGGTTAGCGGGAAGGCTGGGGTGAGCGCTTGTTGAAAAATTAGACTGGCAATTTTGGACCTATAGACCCGTATTCGAAATGGTCTAGTGATACCGTTTAAAATACAGCCACTGTGGTCCGATGAATGTGATACAGTCATTTGAAAAAAAAAAAAAAATTCACCACATTTTTGTTGTATCGTGTACTACATGTGTCCCGGGCCGATTAGCTCCTTGTCATAGCATGTTTTATGGGATTTTTAAATTTAAATTTCAGTTGATTTAGGCTATGCAAATACAATACACCACTGTACATGTTTGTATTTGTAAATTAGAACCTTGCCTAGCATGTATTAGTCAGATGAAGTAAAATACAGTACATGCAAATTTCTATATGAAAAATGGTATAAATATCGATGTTTTGATCATGAAATTTATTTTTATAGCTTTGTGGATGACAAATCATCTAATTGTCTCTCAGACATCGACCTTTTATTGAGGTCTGGTTAAAGAGTTATGACCTTCATCATGGGGTGCATATGAGATGCATTACCACTGAAGGCAACAGGGACGAGAGAGTAAATGGAAGAATTCCGGCATATTTCTCTCACCGAATTTCGGCGTTGATGACTGAATTGACACTCTACAAACAAGCCTAATGTCTAGGGGTCATGGCGGCCAAGACTTTGGCGGTCAAGTTTCGCTCCCGCCACGTCACTCAGAAGAAGCTTGATAACAGCCACTGATATCAAAATTGTGGATTTTGCCTTCTTTTATCCTCCCCCTTTTTACCCCTTTTCTTACATTTGTCAGATTGAAAGGGACGTCGTTTTCTTCTTTTTTTTTAAATACAACGACGCTCATTCGCCTTCATTCTACAGCAGCGGCGTAGCGGGACACCGGTATATAACTCGATGAATGAAATGTGAATTAAGAAGACCAATCATTGTGATGGAGGTGTGGGAGGGGTCGTATCATCTTCTTCCCACGTTGTCTCTCATCCTCTTTATTTTCTCCCCTCTCTCTCTCTCTCTCTCTCTCTCTCTTTGCTCATCCCCCTCCCGTTATACACATCAAATCAAATCAATTTATTGAATTAGAATCCACAATTTTGAAAAACCTCAACTGTACAAAAACAAGGAAGAAGGAGAAAATAATTAAGGGAATACCAATCATTTAAAAAATAACAAAGCAAAAAAAAAAGCAACACAAGAAGAGGTACAATGTTATAATCAGAAAAATAAAATATACAGTCACATGTAGGCCTCCTGCCAAACTCTTCCTACTTTTACAGAATGATAATTTACCTATTTTGAGCATTTATTAATTCTTATTCTGCCACTGTACATAATTAATTACTGATGGAGTTGACACATATATTCCTGATGTCATAGTCCCTACTCTGCATTATATTTATATATGTAAACTTGTTTAATTCGCTCATATCTTTAAATGAAGGTACCGTACTATGATATATTATGTCATGAAATATATTTTCTCTTTGTTCTTTGTATGACAGTACAACTTGTGTACAATATAATTATAAAAACTCATATTGGGCTGAATACTTAGTTATAGCTAGCAAAGGGCAAAGGGTAGCATTTCCTTTTCTAAGGACTTTACTTGATGATGACGATGATGAGAACGATAACGACGACGACGAGTAGTAGCCGCCTCTGTCGGCCGTTCACGGCGCACAGTCACAAGAAAACATTCACAGTTAGTAGTTGATCATACTTGGAAAAAGAGAATGACGCACTTGAAGAGAATTACACTTGTAAACGTTTACACTCTCACATAAATATTTGTAATTTCCGTTCCAGTTGCCACGCAATACATGTCCATTTCTTTATTTTCTTACATCATGAGAGAACCGGCCAGACCTTTCTCGATGAGATCCTATACCACCCGGCCAGTGGCAAGGCTGGTCAGCTACATTGGTGTACAATAGAAAAAACATTTTAAGCTCTCCCACTTTTCGGGAATTCTGCATGGGCAGTCTAATCGCTAGAGTTTTTGAAGGACATTCGTTCCATTCGTGACGTGTGTTTGTAATGTGTATGGCAGTTCAAGGTGCCCCCTGACGGTTGGAGATAAGAGGACTCTACCACCACCCATGGACCTACTGGTCCATGCACCACCGAAGGAATCCGAAGGAAGAAGAGGATGTATGAATACATCGTCTCACGATGACGAGAAACTTGCGTTATTAGAGAAAACAGGAATTTGGATTCTTAGGTTTCTCCACCCGAAATCCTAACTTCAACACTATTCTAAACAACCATGCTAACCCTACACCTTAACTGAAAAGCAATCGCAAGCCCTAATTCTATATCTTTGACGAAATAAAGCCGAGAGTATATTGTCACCGAAGCAAATGTCGGATCGACCTTTAATATTTTTATTTTAGTTCTTGAAATTTGCTTTGAAATTCGTTGTTTAAGCGGAGCAGCACTATTATAATGGATCACCCCATCATCTTCTGCTCATTACAATTTTCATTTTTTTTCAATTTTCCTACTTTGACCATGAAGCTACAGCTTCATGCTTTGACTTTGTATGACCATGTAGGGTCCAGGGCTGTTTCACATTTCGCTCGTTTTTCGTGAGGAATATTTGACTGTTAAAGTGGATCTATTTTCACCACCCCTCCTCCACACATAACAACCCTAATGATAATTCTTTAATGTTGGAATGCATCGAATAAACCGTATCCATTTTCTTTATCGCGGATTGTCGCCAATTTACGATAAAATGTTTTAGTAGATCGACAAAGCGCCATTCTATCATACCATATTGGACACTGATATAACCTTCATCTTACGTAAATGAATCGTGTCATAAACTTAATGCGTAATGCTAAATTTGCAGAAAAGTTAATAAAAAAAATAGAAATTTGGGCACACATGGCTCTAAGAATCGTACAGACAGAATATTTTGAAGGAAGGGGCTGGGGGTCGTCACATCCCTTCTATACCAACGTCCCTGATGGTGCGATGAAAACTTAATGAAGCTGGAAAATGAAAATAAGATAAATGTCCGTGGTAACAAAACGAATTTTCAATCTTAGTATACGAAAATTCGTTAATGACTAGTTTGAAAGGCAGGGTGATTAGAATTCAATAATTTTGTCATGAGAATCCTATCAGTATAAGTAGGTCGGCCAATGTGATACCAAGGAGCTTGAAGCTCCAAGGTGATATAAAGTCAAATGGACCCTTTTTTATTCAACCTCTTCAAATCATTGACGTCTAGCTCAGCATTAAAAGTGTATAACGCATGGAAGCCATGTACCGTATAACATTACTGTCTCGCGTGTTATTGTTGCTGTTTTGTTTTGTTTGGATGTTTTTGGTAGTGATGGTGGTAGTGGCTGTTTATTATTTTACCAACGTTTTGATATGAAAACCATTATTAATCTACATTGTATTTCGCTGGAAAAAATATATTTTGGTTCATTGGGGACCGAACTGTGATGCATTCACTATACCTACCCCTCTTTCTAACTGATCGGAATTACCTGGCTACGCCCCTAATAACAAGGTATAGGTCCTCGTCATGATCTGTCAGAGGGGGAGAAAAGAAAGGGTGATTAGAGAGGCGACGGGGCATATGATGGATCTGTCACGGGTGATATGTGTAAAGTCTGAAGGGGCTTCAGGGATTTGATGCAAGCAGCTATCGCGCCTTACATCGCATCAATGAGTCCTACAAGGAGATGTTCAAGTAATTCAGGGAAAGCAGGGAAGCAGGAGGAGAAGAAGAAATGATGATGATGATGATGATGATGATGATGATGATGAGGATATAAGGGGAGAATGAAAAGAAATATATAATGACAGAATAATGACAGATTGGCATTAAAAAGTAAATAGTTTTAAAATCTTATATTATGAATTTAGGATATTCAACTTTTTTGACAATTTCCTTTACCGATTACATGCCGATATCGATGTTAGCTTGATGCATAATGTTAATGTCACATGTCGTGTTTCCGAAGGTTCGTTTTTCCGAATTTTCGTTACTTCGACGGTTCCTAATTCCGAAAAGTTAGGTAGGGCTCTATTGCGTTTTCGGAATTACGAACCTTCTGAATAATGAACCTTTTGTCATTTTCGAAATTACGAACCCTATTTTATTTTCGAAATTACGAACCCAATTTCATTTTTGGAATTACAAACCTTTGGAGTAATGCATTAATTGTTTGGAAGATCAAATGTTTTGAATTCTTAACCCTATTCCATTTTCGGAATTTTGAACCCCTTGCTATTGGAAATTTGTATTTCGGAATTGCGAACCTTCGGAAAAACGACTACCCTCTCCCATCTCAACCTTTACAACCATCAGATTAATCATGGAACATAAGGACACCAAGGGGGGGGGGGGGGGGGGGGGTTGTTACCGTTCAGAGTTTGATGCGTATGTCTCCATCTAATGTGTAAGCTTTAATTGTTGAAGTGTTATTGGTTCCTCCTATTTGGTGTAAAGCTAAGGTCCATAATTTGATTAACCCTTTCCGATTAACAAAATCAGGGTTATGCATGTGATCATTTTATATGATCATCTTTCATGACCGAACAATTTCCCTCTCCTCCTATTTCTAATAATCCTACACCCCTTTCTCTGCAGAGTCTCGCTGTCCTCACCAAATAAGATGCAAGAAACATGTTTCCTCATGACCTGTGTGATTTATCTTGGTGTGTTTGCCATATCTGACTTTGTTTAAAGTCTGGTAAATGTTCCGAGGAGTCAGGATCGAATCAGATGATGATGAAAGCGGGAAGGCATCCCCATCTCATCGATTTATCATGTCAGGAGCGAGGGTGTCACCATTAAACCATGCACATACAAATCTCCCTCATCAAACGAACCATGAAACTGGGCTCAACTTGGATCTGGAGAAGGCTCAACTCTGAGAAGGAGGGAAGGAAGGAAGGAACCCCGCCCAAAAACAGAGATTCTCCCGCGCATAATAATCGATTTCTGCGAGGGTGAGGTTAAACAGGTTAAATTTTTTTGGAACCCCGATCATTTTTAACCCTTTCTTGTTGTTGCTGATACGCACATGATATCAAGATAATTAAAAATATATCAATGAAGATTAACATGAAATACCATTTGTCAAATTACAAAGCAAATACCAATATTACACCTTTGTTTTTGTTTTTTTAAGAATATAATTATCAATATTCTAATTGCAGTAAATTTCAACTTCAGTTTACCGAGAATGAAAGACTTTCCGGGCAGATATACCAAGGGGTTCTGTGATAACTCCTTGGATATGCTAGTATATAGTTATCTTATAATTCGTTTTAAACGAAAAGTACGTTATTACACCTACACATTTCTATCATATCTCATAAATTGACAATGCCCAGATGGACCTCTATATACCAGCGGAGACCGCTTTCCTCAAATGAATGGGTATAAAGGGTTCGCTAATTCAAGGGGTGGGGTCGCTCATTACGGCTATTCAAGACTGAAGAAAAGGGACAAGAGATTCACTTGACGCCCCATCGATTATTAGAGACGGGGCTAGTCCTCTCGTTCGGTAGTCTCGTGCAAATGACGGAATATTTGGCAATTTTCAAGCAACTGTTGGCACCAATCTCGCTTTCGATGTGAGATTTCGTTAACAAATTTAGACCTCCATGTAATTGTAAAACAGCATCTCAGCATTGACATTACAACGCAGCTTATCGCATTATAATATGCAATGAAAATATAGAGGAGAAATAGAGTAAAGTAATCGTTGAAGTAAAAGATATTCACAGAAAATGGAATGTGTGTTTGAATTCAAGAGAATGACGTAACTGTAGAGTTTGCTCTACTTCTCTAACGGTTTGTTCAAACCAAGCTATTATCAATGGACCAACATTCATTCATAGGCACAACAGCCTCATTTGCCTAAGACTCTTCTTTTGTCCAATAATGTGTAGTTTTCTTTCCCCGAATCCCGTGTAGAAATCAGGTACATGTATAAGCATAGACAATGAAAAGGAGAGCCACGGGCGTTCGAGAAAGAAACACGCTGTCCCCTCCCCCAACACACACTCCACCACCACCACCACCACCACCACATCATCATCATCATTATCATACCATCGTGAAGTGAACCTTTTTATTCTCCCATCCAATTTTACTCCATGAGCAATTCTTTGGGAAATAAAACCAAACTTATAGACCACGTAACAACATTGCATAATTATTTCATTGTTTTTGCCCTTTCTTTTTCAATTCGATGCACTCCATAAAAGCAGTTATTCTTATCAGAGTGAAAAAAGCATATTATGTGTTCAGCCCTCCTTCCTTCAATAGGCCACTGGGGATAGCTAATTAACATCCTTGCATATAGCCTACTTTTTAAGAATGTTAGCTTGGTGTTAATCTTTTTTGTCACATATATAAATAAATGAAGAAAAAAAATACATTGCCCAATGTCATGAATAATTATTATCAAAGAAATCCGTCGATTCGTTTTCTCTCACTGACCCCGCCCCACCGTTCATGTGGGTGGGTTTTCTAACATAGTCAAAGTTTACTTCTTTCTTCTCACGATACCTCTCCACCTGTATTCCCCTATACCCCTCCCTCTCCCATCTCGTCGAGAATGACATGTGAAATTTGAATGCAGAGTATGTCAAGTTAAGTAAACAGACTAAACAAGGGGACCCCCTAAGATCAGAGTATGATGTGTGTGCGTGAGGGTGTACGTACTGTGTGTCCTGCAAATCCGAGCTAGCCCACACGTTAGGAGTGTGTACAGAATTTTTTTTTTGAGGGCTGGGACTGAGTATTTGTGTGGCGCTGTCGCCCGCTCGTGTTTTGATAGTACACCGCAAAGCAGCGAGCTACAGCGCTCATTGGTGCCTAAGCTCTCGGCGAGATACCACATGCTGGCCGACTATATACGTGTAGACCGATGTGTAGCTGCAGAAACCTCGCATTTCAAGTTGGTTCCTGGATTTACAGTGAACGAAATTTCACTCCTTTTTCACTCAGTATATTTGAAAGTCTATTTAGCAAAAACAACTAACGTATGTGATTTCAACGTCACAAGAATATCAACCTTTACGTTCAACTATTCCATCTCATTTGCCAGTGTATGTGATGTCGGAAGTTCAGTTTGGGCTCACAATTGGTTGTGAAGTTACTTTAGCCATTAGCGGCAAACAGTGAGAATCTTCATACCACCCTTGTCTTGATTATTCAACCTTTGGAAGGGAAGAGAGCATACTGAGCTCTTTTGTGCGTAAGACTATACAAAAATTACTTTTAACCATAACATCCTCTTTTCGGAACTCGAAGGAAAGGAAGGCATCGCTTTTGAATCTCAAGACGGTTTGGAATTTATCATCGGCTTTATCGCTTAATTGATTTTAAGTCAGTGAAAGAGAAGATAGGTAAGTTGAAGTTCAATGGCGTTTTATCCTCTCATATGAGTAAAGAAAAGAAAGATTTTTAGTGGCAAACGAAAAAAAAAATGTACAAATGTATAAACATTGCATTATTAGTTTAATATCGTTCTTCTAATTCATGTACGAAATGAACATTCCGTGTGAGCAAGATGCGTGTCATCCAGTAATATTTTCAACTTCTTCGGGTCTAAGTGTCTCAGGCTTGAAAGTTGAAGCATGATAATAGCTATTATTTTATAGTAATAATTGTAGTTTGTATTCTTCATCACATTATGTTATGTTAAAGTACGATTACCTAAGCTCCATTTATACCCATTCATATTCCAACATTTTATGGACATATTGTATTTGGTCATATTGTTATCTACCCTATACTCATAGGCGATAGAGGAAGGAAGTGCCATCTGAAATTTGTCAAAATTAATAGGAAAAACACGTGAAAAGAGAAGAAGTTTGGACAATAGGAAAAATATAATTATTGAGCATTTTCTGAAGTATTAAAAGTTTCTGTGTATTTTAACTATAGAAAATGTGAAATTTGTGCAATTTTATATATATACAGGTGATTTAACTTGACGAAGTAGGATATGTATTTTGATTGACGGAAATGGTGTGTAAGGGAATTATATACATTCATAATCCCGAGGAGATGTGATAAAAAGCAAGGCAAGCACGTGCCAACTCAAGTTTACTGTTGTAATCATTATGATATTTACGGTCGATCTCGCGTATTACGACCGTTTTCTGACGTTTTTATGTGTTTCGTCGTTCGGTTTTACAAGCACTCAAATCAAACAGAGGACGGCCACTTCGTATTTACGACCTTTCACCAAATACGAGCGTGCTGGATTGGTCCCTCAACATAGGTTCAGGGTATATGGTCGAAGTTTAGAAGGATTTGGCGTGAAATCGCATCATTTCGCATTTCTTTCATTCTGGGACAACTTGATATGTTAGTGTTGATACATGTATATTGTTTGAGATTGATATGTTTCCCTATTGCGTTAATTCCCCCAAATCCAATTACAATCTGTCTCTATTTTTGAAGACGCATTCATTTGCTTCAGCTCTTTAAATTCAGATTCTTATCTGAATCTGATTGCAAGCCAAACATAATATAATCACATAACGATTATTGTTATACCATCTTGTAGACTGCATTGTAGTCTGTTTGGTTAATGGTTGGCTAATGGTCTTCTCTCTCTCTCTCTCCCTCTCTTTTACCTGTCTTTGTTTTTTTTCGTCTCTATTTTGTTTTAATGACATATTTCCAGTTCTATTGCCACGAATTGCCACGGATTCTATAACCAAAAAATTCCACCGCATCTCAATAAGAGGATAGGATAAATGATTTGGAACCTGTGGCTGTATATTGCCTGAGCTTGTACCTCCTTGTGTATTGTATAATTTGCATGGATGAGAAATTTCGAGGGTACATGCACGTGGTAATCATGGGCAATGGTAATGTATGCGACAGAGGATATCCTGAAATGTACTATAAAATGAATGGAAACAATAATGGTACAAGGGAAAGCGAAAATGTTGATTCGTGGAAGCCATTCTTGGTAGTCAACTGCTTGGATGACAGTCGGATCGGATCGATCAGGGTCAACATAAAAATATAACTCCTTGAGGTGGAACCACGGCTCTAGCTCTTTTGATTAGGTAGGTATAGTCGTAGGAAAGAACACCCCTCCTACAATCATTGCAGAGAGTTGTATTGGAGACGTACGGTAACTCTGCGAGTGGTTCTTCAAGAGAGAAAATGAAGTAACCCGATATCCAGTGCGCAGTGCAGCATCGCTATACTGTGAAAGCCTGCAAGGACTCACCATATTGAATTACGATGAAAACGTTTTAATCTAATTTCTCCCATTCATGATAGATGTAAACATAAGTAAAAGAGAGCGACCATTATGAGTCAATATTTATTCAATCGATTTGATCTATTCTTACAAGAAGTACCTTCTTGTCCGTCATCATCATCATCGTGATCATATATTGGCACTGACTCGCTTTGTGGACCACCCAAAGAATGGCAGACTCCATTACAGAGTCACCATATACATGATATAGGAGGTACTAGACAAGCTATCTCCTACCTCGACCACCACGCTGTCCGAATATGAGTTGACCACTGCCTGACTGGTAATTTCAAAATTATCGCCTCCTCCCCCCCCCCCCCCCCCGATAATCTTAGGGTTGCAACCCACAGCCTCATTACAATACTTTATGTCATTGGCAAATTGCTTTTATATACGGCTATTATATTTTTTTGCAACATAAACTTTAATATAGTACTTTACAGTAATTTGTAAATGGCCACTGTTGTGTTTTTTCTGACATGGACCTTGCAGTTCTTATGACGTGGGAATAATACTTGGGACAGGTGTAACTAATAACGTATTCGTTCGTTCAGGGAGGTGGAAGTTCCAGAACTGTTCCCTAATCTGCGTATCTTCTTCCAATCTTTTGAATGGTCAGAGGCTATTGAATGGTCAAAGTTGTACTAAACAGGCTACAGCTGACAAGGCAAATCCGCATGCGCTTTACAGAATATCATGGGCCGCGGAACCGGGGGAGGGATGGGGAGCAGCCCGCCCCACTTTTTAAAAGTAGACACGTTTCATAAAATTTCGGGAAAATGGTTCGAAAATTGTCATTAATGAGTGAAATCAAATCAGCCCTTCCCCCTCCCCCACTGTCAAAAACGCTCCGCGGCCCCTGCAGTGGTAGTTGGACGCGTCACATAATAAATAGAGGTCATGGCGGCGGTATTTTGGTAAAGGATTCCAAGTCTTCTAAAGACAACAGACCAGGGTCGGGCCATGAATGAAAACAACCACCATTCCACTCTCTACCGCTCTCTTTTAAAGGGAAACTCCTCAGTCCTCACACAAATGATTTGGGCTTTTCCTGTTGATTTGAACAGCAAAGAAATAGCTGGATCATTTAAAGGAGGGAAACCATGCATTGATAAAAACAGCTTTTAAGGGGGAGGGGTGCAGCCCAAGCGACAAGCGCATGTATCAACTAAATAGAATTAATTCTCAAAGAAACACACAAAAATCACACTGAATGTTTTAAAACTGCTATGAATGATTTCAGTCAAACGATTTCTTCCAACTATAGATTAGTTCATGCAGGTAACAACGCAATGACGCATCGTGTTGAACAGACCAAGGAGGTACTAGGCAAGTATCTCCTTGAACTGACACAACTCAAAGCTTGGACCAACACTTCCCTGCTTGGACCATGGCTTGGACTCACACGTCAAGGCAATCGGTTTCCACTGAATCGACAGAGGTCATTGACATGAAACCCTATAGACAGTCATCATAATCATGTTTGTAAACCCTGTCAATTTGTATCATTATATCTAAAGTGTATTATGATATTTGAGAACCATAATTTTGCACATTTCCAATTTCCAACCTCGAGTTCGAGGACTAAAAAAAATAGAAAGAAAAACCAGAAACCACCTACAGGTCATTAGGGAATCGAATCGAATACATTTAAACAAAATCTGATGAGAAAATCTCTGGAAGAAATAAGCTATGTGATAACTCCTGAACCTCTGGCTATGCAATGGGTCCGGGTGCATATTGAAAAAAAAAGAGTGAGCATATAGCGTAGTTATTGTCATTATTATTTCAAAATTACCATTTCACCGACATTAAAAGTTTTAAAACGAGTATACAGGAACGTCGCGAGAAAATAGGACTTGGAATGGGGTTGATGGTGGTCGGACTAAATTGGCCCCGCCTCTCTTGCTACACCACCGCCAGAACAGACCTATACATAAAATTGTTAAAATTTAATTACTGGTATATTGGCCTAGAAATAACACATTTACTCTTTCCATTTGTATTTTCATTTGTAGTCTTATCCATTACAGCCATTCTAAAATACCTCTTTGTGTCATTTAATAATGATAGATATGTATATTGAATATTGTGCAAATAACTAGACATGCATGCAGGTAGCGGCATAGTCCAAATCCAGAATTAGTGAAAATAATCGGTATGCATAAGGTCGGATTCGGGAAGAAAGAAAGAAGAAGAAAAGAAAAACATCTGGCGGGACGGCGGAGAACATGCAGAGAGAGAGAGTAATCGATTCCTCTATTTAGAACCTCTGGTAGATATCGTTTACCTGTTTACTTCAGTTTCTTATCAAGGCTACTTCGTTTAGTATATTGTGCATATGGTTTGATCTTCCATTGCAATACTCATGAGCCCAGTTTCGAATAAGAGAAAAGGAATTAAAATAAAAACAACTGAGCTTTGTCTCTAAAAGTTAATCCTCAGAAATAAGAACCAATAATTCGCAATATGTTAACATCATTGTGATTTAAATGAAATTCATGAAGATATTGTTCAGGTGTTCATAGATTTGATTTTATAGATATACGGTCTTTAAATGAGCCGAACTCAAAGTTTGTTTTAACCACATGTACATGTACTATCAGACCGATCTACTGAGTGAGTCTTCTCTATACAAAAATGTAATACCTTTTCCAGATTTTCTTATTTTTTCTTATTTTTTATTGTCGTTTAGAGGAAGGAAAATAAAACTGTGCTACCATTGCACATCATTATGCTCATGTGTTGTTGCTAATTTTTTTTTCACAGAATCCTAGATCCGACCCTCTGTAGGCTCATGACTCGGGTTGCGTTCATGGGAACATTTTTCGTCCCAGAATCACGGTTTTGAAACACGTTTAGTTTAAAGGGAATCTTAAGTTCTGGGAAAGGTGAAAATAATTTGTGAGCTTTCTTATTCCTATCATCATAGTAGAAATATCCCCTGAAAAGGATTGCTCTTCAATGATGCCCTCATATTCAAACTATGACGAGAAATAGCCGAAATGTTCGGGCCGCACATTCATGCCACATGTCTGTGCAGTCCCATATACCCATTTCTGTGTGCAGTGAACGCAACGGATATCTCAATCATGATTCTATGACGTCATTGGGTAGAAGAAAACATGAGAGAAGGTGAACAATAAAGGAAAACATAAGAAACAAAGAGAAAGGATGAAGATAAAAACAAAGAATAAGCAAACACTATTAGAGAAGACGAAAGGAAGATCTAAACAAAGAATAATATAAAGAAAGATAGAAAGAGAAAAAAGAAATCAGGAGGAAATATAGAAACAGAAGATGAAAGAAAAATAAAATACATTGGAACGATAGAAAAAAAAAGGATAATAGAAGGCTAAAGACAAAGAGTAACATAATGAAATATTTTTTCAAAAAGAAAAAGATGAAAGAAGAAAAATAAGAAAATGTAGATCGAAGAAGGAAAAGTTGACCTTTTCCTTCTTGGATCAAACTGCGCAGTATATGCGAAGCTTATTATGAGCGAGAATCAGCGTTAACGTGAAATTGCATGAACGCTCTCCATGCACAAGAAACCGTGTTTTAAAACGGCGTTTTGTATCGTGATTCATGTTTGTGATTCTAGCTTCAAAAATTGCTTGAACGCAGCCTCTATCCAGGGAAATTTCCTTACCCAATCCATGGTATGCATGTGGTTGTGATGGTCACCAAACCCAACCCCGCCCTCTTTGCTCAATCCTGTAACTTTCACGCTGCTATTTTGTCAAGTACATGTACATGCACATGCATAACTTGTCAGTATTAACTTGCTTGTACATATCAAGTAGAGTGCAATTAAGAAAAGTATTCTTAGACTAGCTAAAGAAATTAATGCAGTGTTCTATCATCTCATTTTGACAAAGAAAATATTCTTTAAAAGGCAATCCATCCTTGGTATAATAAGAAGATGTATGTGAAAGCAGAAAATAAAAAAAAACAGGATAGTGATAGTTTGAAAGAAATCGCACAAGGAATAGAAATAAAAGTTACGGATGTTTGAAAAATGAGATCACTATGCGAATCTTAAATTGGCAATTTGATGAGTCGATTGTGACATGCTTGTGGACAACTCTTCCCGTTTGTCATACACAAAATATCATTAATTTGCGGTTTTCTCCGAAGCGCCTTTACCCTAGCAGTACTCAAAATACATGTATATTGTAGATAACATATTGTTAGAGGTCCTCATGAAAAGAAAAAGATTCTTCTGAGTAATACATTTTGAACAAAATGGCATTTAGTTATTTTGTGTGTTGGAACAAATGTTGGAGTTGCCCGCCACTGCACCACCGTGACATGACCTACTCTGCCCATTTGACATTTACATATACAGTGATTTTAATTTAAATATTTGTAACTTTCTTATTGCTTGTCCGATTTCGTTCAAAATTTTACCAATATGCTTATCTGACTTTTCCTCTGTCTTTCAGAGGTTAGATAAAGGTTAGATTTCCCGTTAAGCGCGCGCGTTTTTTTTTTTTGTTTGGTTTTTTTGTGTGCGTGTGTGTGTGTGTGTGTGTGTGTGTGTGGGAGGGGGGGGGGGTAGCTGAAAGGAAATCCGGGTTATTTCCGTGCCACTCAGATTCATTCAGCGAGCAGAGCTATTGTTTTATTCCCATCTGTATTGCAGCGGAGTGATGTTATATGAGACACATTCTCGTGGGACTCCCCATCTCTCTTTTCTCGTTCATTCAACCCAAGCTCGATAATCCGCTCGTCTCGCGATACACTCTGCACTATACAAGGAAACGGAACTTATTCGATTTGAGGAAAGTCTAGATTTCACTATAATTATTATAGTTGGCCACAAAAGCCAAAGATTCAATTTCAAGGAAATGCAAGGAACCGTCTCTCGCGTTAATTTCGAAAGAATATTCCGGGGAAGAGAATGGGAGCGAGTATTATCTGTCATTGTGCTATGGATCTTGCGAAGAATCCATGGTTCCACGACACTGGCGTAGCGGCGTCAAGGGTTGTGTTACACTGTACTGGGCTTGAAAAAGGTAAACCATCTCGACCCCATTTCTTCCGTACGCGCAATTTCTCACCCCCAAATACGCGCGAAAATAGCACATCTACACCGTCGCCGGCGGCTGCTAGCTTCCCAAATTTCCGTCTAAATTGCAGGAGATATAAGGCGGGGCTTTATGTTATTAGCAATAGCAGAGGAGATTCAGTGGATTTTAGATTCTTTTCCGCCTGCGGCTGGAAGAAGAGGGTCTCGGTTGACGGCGCATAATCGGGAGAGTTGTGGCGAGGGCGCACATGGCAGCTGCGATAGGGAAGCTTGTTTGACAGGGCGCAGACGAAGGAACCTTGTGACGAGGTCTCATACGAGGGTGCCCTCGGGAAAACTTTGTCGACGATCGAACTCTTTCATCGTTCGTCGTCGCCATCGAGGGGGCAATGGGAGAATGTGGTGCTTTCATTCTTTGGCTGAAGTGTTGCCGTCGTGAGGAAGGAAAATAAGAACATGCGAAACGAGTAATATTTATCTTGTCACTCATACTGTACTATCTGACACCCATGAGTGATGTGATGTGGCCCCCTGAGCAAGGTATCAACAGGGTCAGGGGATACTATCCTCAAGTTGTCCCCGAATCCGTGTCAGCGTGGTCGTATTTCGTTCTTTTGTTTTTAATTAGTTTAACGTTTCTGTATATCTGGTCATGTTTCTTTTCTCTGCAACCCATTTTATTCCATTGCCCCCTTGTTCATCTCGAAAAGTTATGTTAAATCCCAGCCGTGATGTATTCAAATTAGGCGACCCTACTGCACTCTCCTTTAGCCGCACCGAAAAGCAGCTTAGAAAATCAGATAAAAGTCCGAAATACGTGGTTGTGAATGGTTGAAAGTCAAGCCGTGATTCTCTTTTTTCTTCTTTTACAAGAGTTCCCAGTGCCCACTTGTGTCATCGCTTTGTATTCTATGGCAAGACATTGCAATCTTTCAATTCGATTGGTTATCGTCTGATCACGCGACATCTCCCTGGACCTATAGAACATCATTCTGTCTGGTCAGGGAGGTACTAGGTAAGCTTGCCTAGTACACCTACCTCCTTGGTCTGGTACAGATAGGGAAGTTTCTGTGGGTCACTTTTACTGGGTGTCATAGTGCACTTGTCAACATTGCAAAGAACATTAGTAGTTACTATAGTATGTGATGCATCTATGATGACATCTCAACGTCCGCGATATTTGAGGGCAAAAAGAGTTTTCGGTCATTTTGACATTGATAACATGACCTTATTATTTCACCCAGGGTATTCTCATCAGTAATCCTACTCTTCCTGATTTTCCTTCAATAATTTTTACCCCAGCATTGCCAGGTACATGTACACATTTAATACACATTGGTAAAGATGGACAGAATGTGGGAAAAACACCTTATCAGAGGATATAAGCAACCGAGAAAGGATCGAATCCATGACCTCTCGTAACAGTATCCCTGTCTTTTTACTTTGTCGGTCTTCTGACCTCCCCCCCCCCCCCCCCCCCCCCAACATTCTAAAAAATATGCTCTGGAGTGCTAAATGATGATTATGATTTTAGGGGAAAAGATGGAAAGTGGTGTTGGTGGACTTGTCTACGTATGCCATATACCCAATAAACTTGTCGAGAGAAAATTCACAACCCCTTGACGACAGGCTACCGTGGCCACGTACTGTCTTAACTTATTTTTCATTCACTTCCAAGTACATTATGAAAATGAATAAATACAAGGTATCTTTCAGTAGGAAAAAGGGGTGTTTAGATTTTGTGGCAAAAATGGTCAATTTTGAGGTTGCCAAACAAAATAAAATAACAACCAGCCGACTTGTGCTGTGGTACTAACAGCGTTAAATTGTCTTGTCATTTCGTGTAAATCGGAAAAGTCATAGCTCACGGGTATCTTCATGTTCTTGTTATTGTAGTAAATATGAACATAATGTTACACAGATCAAAGTATTGATGAATGTTCTAGGTCGATTGCAATAAAAGAGCAAGATTTCATGGTCCTGGCAACGACTGACAACCTGTCGTCAACTCGATATAAACAAAAGACAACCACTAAAAAGATATCGTCACGACAGTGACATGGACTTGATTCGATCGAGCCAGAAATCATTAGCTTCCTCCCTGTCAAAGATAATAAATGACAAGATGTTTTAATAATACATCCCTCCCCGAATAAATGAATCAATCATGAAATGCCCGCCTTTCATGTTGGCGTATATAGCTTCTGGCCTGTTGTGGATGAGTCAAACAAACTCAATGCGCCGTCGCGCGCTTCAACAACATCACGGCCTCCTTAAACAAATGGACAGACGAAAAAGAAAAATCGATCGTTAAAAATGGAGAAAAATAATAAAATGATAACAATTAAGGTCTCGGTAGAGAGGCCGGCCCCAAGGAAGAATGCCTATGAAAATATGAAATTTGGGAAATTGGTCATTGTGTTGGTTTAATCAAGCGTTTTTAATGAGCGCGGTTTGATCAGGAAGCGAATTCTTGGCAGCATGCCTTCTCAGGTTAGAGACGGATTGTCACTAAATATTCTGAATTTCAGACCGCCTTCTTTGAGAAAGGTTTTATATTTTCGCTGGAGAGGGAAGCAGTACCAGGGGCAGATCCGGGGTTTTGTAAAAATAAATCAATAAAAAAGGGGGACATTTCCCGAAAAATCTGATAAACTAACACAAAATGATCGAGTACTAAAAGGGGATTCCAATTCCTAACTTATATAAAAAAGACAAAAGTCATCTCATGGTTTGTTTGTTTGTTTTGTGTGTGTGTGTGTGTGGGGGGGGGGGGGGGGTGGAATGGGTGTCCAAACCCCGTGACCCCCCCCCCCCCCCGATCCGCATCTGAGTGCGTTTAGTTGAAAACTCTTGTAGACGTACTCTTCTTGCCAAACGTTTACAATGTTTGGCGTAATGGTCATGTGAGGATCGGGACGTCTATTTGTTGATAATATTTTAGTTTTACAAATTGAGCTTCGTCTTATTACGCATCATTTCTTTCAGAGTTCATTGATACGCAAGACATTAATCTACATTTGCCACACTCGACCCAGGAATGCTAGAGCGCCGTAAGTGCGGTCATGCTAAAGCCAGTGTAATTATTGTGGAGCGCAAGGAGTGTCAAGTCTGACAGACATGTGCGCTATACACAAGAACCCACTATCATTATTATTATTTTTTTTTCATTCTTACATTTTGTGTTAACCACCCCCCCCCCGATATTTATATGACGCACACCTCCTACTCTCTTAAGTGTCAGTCACTCCAATTCATAATAATATATTTCGTTTATCCTTCCCTATCTTAATTGATCTGACATGAGTTTCATTAACCTCATTGATCACGATTTATTGCAACAAAATGCGCAAAGTTTTAGGTAGTCCTTTCTCCTCCGACAGACATAATTCCAAATACAACTTTTTAGAATCTAATATTGACATTGATTGAAGATCTTTGGTAGACATCAGATGCCGAATCATCGTAAAGATAATGATTATATATATATTATGCATGACTGAATCCAATTTGCTCTGTCTGCGATAGGGGACTGTATTATGACTGGGCTCAAATGAACGTGACACTGACAGTAATTAATTTGACGTCCATTGTTAAGAGGTATGCGATCTTGGTTAAGAGACAGGCGTCTTGTTATAGGAGTTGATTGGATAGGACTGTTGATGCTCTGCCTAAACGAGCAGAATAGCTTGAACAAACACCGGGGCAAGCTGATTAAATTCGTTTTCCATCCCGACTCCGCCCTGTACCACCCTATCCTAAAACGATCACCTCTCCATTGTCAGATGCATTCGTTCGGATCACTGATCTCTCGAATTCGTCATCAGGCCAGCCGAACGTATGTAGGGAAATAAAAGAGCGCCGCCTTACGTTAGACTTGTGTAATATCGTTTCAGTTTCAGTTTCAGCTTCACTATATTGCTGCCTTCATATTTCACATTTACAGTGCTTTTACATTATAAATGGTACAAACAATATAATTGGTACAAACAAGATAAATGGTACACACAAACATGAAATATATTGTCAAAGAAAAAATAAAAGAAGGTGAGTACCTCATATCTATACGTTTGCATGCAATATTATCAATTGAAAAGACTGGGCTAGAATAAAAGTGAAATATTGAGGAGCCTAAGGAGAAAGCTACGCTTGTGAGTTATAGGCTCCAAAGCGTAATAAGATTTATAATTTACAATCATAATAAACTGTAGCTCTGATCTCGAGAGATCAAATGAAGACATGTAGACTATGGACCTACTAATAGGTCCATGTGTAGACGCACTGCTGCAAGGAGAAGAAGAAGGAGGAGGAGAAGAAGAAGAAGAAGAAGAAGAAGAAGGGGAGGATGAGGAGAAGAAGAAGAAGAAGAGGAGGAGAAGAAGAAGAAGAAGAAGAAGAAGAAGAATTAGTAGTTGATATAATAGTTGAAATAAAGGATTACATATTATGCTAAATTATGCTAAATAAAAGTAGGCGTATATGACTACGTGTATCACCGCTGTAGAAAGCTCAAATACAAGAAAAGAGAAGTGGCGGTATAGTAATCATTACAGGTCAAAATTTTGAAATTGGCAATGTGGCAATTTTCAACATGGACATTTTCATTCAGACAAGTATATTGGAGAGAAAAGGGGCCTTTGAATATTGCCTCAATATTACGTTTGTACACTCTCAGCTGTAATACAAATATGTATTTTTAGAGTATGCACAGTTTGTTATATAAGATCAATCTGTGTCTACATCTCCGGGGACTGTATGAGATGACACCCAATGCGTCGTGTATACTGTTAGAGATCGTTCCCATTGGCTCCGCATCGCCTATATCTCATCACCCCCATCATAATAATCGACATGGAGCTCCTGTGCGCATCTGTCATCGACCTCCGGTTACATTATACAGCAAACGCTGTTCGTGATGTGATAGGGGATGTTCACATTCATGATTGATGAAGCCAAGGCATTATGTTGGCAGTGAGAATATTCTCCTTGGAGTGTGAGGACGAGGATAAATTGCGTTCCTGGATTATTAATTCCAACACCTTAGTGGAACAGGTCGATCACACTAGATGCATTAATGTTTTATAAGCAGTGCCCCTTTACGAACCTGGTCATCCGAAATAAGAGAATGTTAGTGTGAATGTATATTTTGTCATATTTTTGTTAAAAATACATAAAGTCATGTACATTATATTGTTCATTTATTACTTTGTATATTATATTACAAAGTTAAATAAATGTCATTAATTTGAAATTGAAGTGAAGTGAAATCTCGCGATACAGTCAGCTCTCTTTCGATTTCAAACCGACTCTGACGGACTTCGGTTCGAAACTGAGTCGCGTCTTTCGGATGGTGACGGTCCCCAGACTCCCCATTCATGTCTGATTGACACACGTCTGTAAAAACCCAAATGCTCTGTCACACATACCCACACACGCACACCCACACGGACCTTATCAAGAAATTGAATTACAAGGACCATTCAAGGAGTCGTCACAGTTCTGTGATAACTCCTTGGACAATCCATCCCCAAGATGAAGAGAACGTGCAAAATGAAAAGTACAAAAATGAGTTACCACCGATAACTCCTTGAGTTAGAATGTGAATTAAATTTTTATTCCTGTTTTTTTTTCTCTAAAATTTGGAATTTCCTCTAAAATCAAATTACAGTCGGATCTTGGTGTAGTGTAGTGGGCTTTCAACAAAGTTGATAAAAATCTTAACAGAAATTTGAATTTAACAATACAGTAGTGACATCGATACGATAACTGCAATGTATTTGAGAGAGCTACGGAAAGATACTAACCACACCCTTTAGTTGGAGAGGAATAAGAGAGCTGCGAGAAAATATAATAAATATATTAAATTATGGAGGGAATCGGAGTATAAGAAGAGTGTGAGCGCTATACAGTAGAGACGACGAGGTGGAGTAGATATGGGCATTTAGTGTATGGTGTAAAAATGTGAATATTTCAGATGTATGACGACACCCCTGCTCCTACTGCACGCAGACCGAAAGTGCACTCGAGACCCTCTTGAAAGATTTATTCTACGTTTATGATGCTTGAAATATGGCTTAAGCACTGAGACTATTACAAGTTGCTCAATCCTCCCATTATCGAAATGTTGGATCTATACGAGGGGTAATACGGCATGGACACTTGCTTTGCGGAAAGGGCAATGATACCAGTTTCCCGCGGATAAAAATTTCTCGTATTATTAGATGGTAATTCATCATATTTTGATTTGGTGACATAGCCAATCACGGTCTATATAGACCATTTCACATTAAAAACTAAAACGATACAAACCTCTGCCACGATCATTAATCTTGACCAACTTCGGTGCTCTTTGCCAAAGATTTATACCTAATATGGGCATATAGCACAAACTAAAACATTTAGATGCAAAGATGTTTGGCAAGCACCGGGCAAGCTTTTGGGTCCGACAGATCGGCTTAAAAAAAAATTCTCATTTTTTAAAAATTTAAGTAAACTTTCGTCCACTTGCAGATGCTTCTGCTTTTATCGCGACTATAAATATATTTTTTATTTCGACTTATTGTAACAACTTAAGTCATAATGCATGGTGTTGCTATGTGGGGCAAGCTTTAAGAATCGTCTAGAGGAACCATTGTGTATACACACGTGCACGGTTTTGAAAACTTTTTAACTGTAATCCATGTTAATTTTCCCTCATGTGTTTGAAATAAGTCAATAATATGAAAGAAAACGTCAACGGCAAACAACAGGACTAACGGAAGAACTTTACAGTGGTATCTCGTTAAAAGGTATTGTTGTAGCGAAAGCTCCAAGAGGGAAGTGAATAGGAGACAGGGGTTGCTAATGAGCATTTGTTCAGTAATCGGACTTCTTCTTCTACTTGAAAGCCGATACTTGACCCTTCCGCATTGACGAGGAAGAATGTTTTGAGCCACTCTAGTTTCGTGTTTTGTTTGCTACGCTGATGAGGACCAAAAACTCCATTGTGAAGTTGTTTCATACCAGATTCCCTCCTAATATTATTATCTTCCATTTAGATCTTCCTTTCTAATTTTATTTTGATAATGCTCGTTTTCAGAGAACGATCATAAAGCCAAGGTAGTGATGCAGATATAGATATATATATATTCTTTAAATTCCTGCATGCACTTTTTATTTGGAAGGTACAGTATCATAACGAATTAAGTGTGTTTATGTAAAGTTATTTCCTATCTGTTATCCTTTATTATAACAGAGGATTAGTTAAAGGCTTTGGTCGTACATCTGGTGTACATGTACACACTGAGTTAGGTCATATTATTTTATGGGCCGAAAGTTTTGGAGTGAGAAATGCCATGATTGTGTCGAGAAACAAAAATGTCTGTGTCCTTGTCAGATTGTGTCCTTGTCAGATTCTCTCGGAAGAAGAGACCTTCGTGAAGTTTATTTGTGGCCAGGTCCAAACAAACCCAAGGAGCCAAACTGCATGAACTGGACCCACGTGACAATACTCTTACTCCATTCATGCTGCGTTCTCTCATTCACCATCGTGTATTGAAGGACCATGGTTGGTCCATTGACGAGTGCATAGTATTACCTCACATCATTATTACTCTCTTTGTGCCGCTATTATCGCCAATGCGCTTTTGAATTGCACGGCTTCCATGCAGTCTTTGTTCGCCTTGTGCATGTTGTGATTATCATTTGCGTTGCTTGGGTGCACTGAATGAAAGAGGGGAGACCTGTAGGAGCAAAACCCTTGCTAACCCTCACACATTACACACACGACGGCTGGACATTCAATCTTGGCAGCTCAGCCCGACGAACACCCGCTAAAAACATCGCTCAAACCCATCGTTTAACTCACTTCCAACTGCACTCAACGATCATTTATATCTTTGATTGTACAACATTTTTCTCATTTTCCTGCAAACCAATGTCTGCTTTGGAAATTAGCAACCAGGGAACGTCTGATCTGGAAAAAGGAGCCAACTTTAGCAGAAGTCATGGTGGTTTGAACGTTTCACCGTCTTGTGTTGGCCTCTGTACGCTCTCGCAATGATTGATTGACAAAGGGCATCTGGAGAAGAAAGTGTTTTGGAGTAACTTCGTTTTTCCTATACTTCCGCCCATCTTATCCAACAAGAGTAGTGGTATATTGGTGTCTATTGGCGATGTTGCATCTCATTTTGGACCTGTATTTTACTCTTTTTATTTGAAATTGTTGCTTTCTACTGTTTCTTAAGACGCAACGCCGCGAAAATCATGAGGTGTTATTTTCCTTGGTGTTCTTGTACTTATGGACGTTGGAGAGAGAGGGTGTCGACTGTTACTGGATCCCGAAAATGCTCCTGATTTTTAGTTCAGGTCAAAAGTGCTGTTAAAATGACCTGTTTATTATGAAATCAGAATTGTGAACGTGAAAAGATATTGAAGATCTAACGTTGACATGATGTTTTGGTTAGTGACATATATATAGGAAGGAAGATATCGACTTTATTTTAAAAACATTATTTGACGAAATTTGGCGGCACTCGTTTTTCCTAGAAATCCTCCAACTACACTGTCATCGAAGCGAAGGAACAAAACTTATTTTGTTAATGAGGTATGATTCTTCACTGTTCTTTCCTACATTTTTTTAGCATTTTCTTTTGGCAGAAGGTTAAATGGGGGTGGGGTGGGATGTAATGTGTGTTCGTTGAATTGAATCTCAAGAATCTGTTTTTGAGGAAAACACAAAGAAAACACCTTTGAGACCACTGGATGTGAAAAATACCCATCAAGAATTCAAAGACAACAATGGCAACAACAACTCGCACATAATAATTATATTCGAGGTTATCATGGTTATTGATATGTTGGGCAACAACGTGAGCATGATGAGGAGAAGTTTTGATAACTGAGTTATTTCACTATTGTGATTGCCATGCTGAAATGTACCCATGCAATTATTTTCTACTATGCCTTGTAAAACATTTGAAGATGCTCAATATAGGCGGCGTTTCATAATCTCAAAAACATATAAATGTTTTACGCTACTTTTAAGATCCAAATATAAAATGACTTATTACATATAACTTCAAGGGGCCGAATATGGGCTTGACTGGGGCGACTATTGCGTGACAGGCTTTCAGACTATGGGGTGATTGCGCCCATTGACTGCACTCCATAAACTCCAGGTTGAAAGAGGGGAAGAGGGGAAGAAACTATAAGTTAGAAATAGAAGCGGAGGAAGGCGGATGGAGGGATGCAGTGACGCAGAAGTAAACTTTAGCACTCCACCCACAGCGTCAAAACTAGTATGTTATTCTTGCCACAGTTTGTGTGACTGTCCGCTCCAGTCGTGATTGAAGAGAAGGTAGAGTTTCGATAAAGGTGAAAACTTGTGAGCTTTCTCATTATTTTTATGTCAGTTTCGAAGAAATATCACACGTAAAAAAGATTGTTCCCTGAAAAATTATTGCTCTTCAAATGCCCCGTATTCAAAATATGACGAGTAATCCCTTTAAAAATTGGACCAAACTTTTTAATGCCACTTGTGTAATCCCATAGCCCCTTTTAAGTGTGCAGTCCATGTGAATTTCAATAAAATTGATTAATCAATTTCTCACTATTTTGATCAATCCAAAGCTTGACAGTATGCACCAAATCCTATAAAGTCACAATCCCTTTCCAAATTACTTCTACGTTCTAAACAATGTAATTGCATGACACATTTAAAGCTGGAATATTTTCATTTTCTCTCATGTTCCTCAGAATTTTTGGCAGAGGGAAATCGGGGGAGAGGGATAAGAAAAAAGGGTATAGCGAGTGGAAGCGAGAGTTATAAAGGGTGGGGGGGGGGGGGGGTGTTAAACTGACAGAGAACACACGGAAGAGAGAGAGAGAGAATACGGCGATGTTGAAAATACTGAAGAGGAGTCAAATCCTTTTGAAGGGGCGAACGTCGGATTTTATGGGTTATGTCAAACTGGGTTAGACAGTTATCTTAAATTGGATTACAGGGAAGAAATTATGATTTAGAGAGAGAAGATTAATCAGTGTATGTTGGGGCATGTGGGAAGAGAGCTATATAGGGAAGTGGAAGTGAGGGTGTGCTTTATAGAAAATGTCGTCGGGTAAAATCTTTATTTTGGCAAACGTCTTGTGATTTATTATGCGACCCAGGGATCGAATCTGGGTGGGTTTGAAGTAGCGTCGAACCAGAGACCGTAAGATCAACCCGCTGCATGTCGGCAGTGCCATATAACGAATGGAGAGAATTGGGGGGGGGGGGGGGGGGGGGGGGGACAATAATACCGTAATAGCGTAAGACTCCGCCCCGAGGTAATGAGGGTGCATTGTGTGCCTGGTTGTGACGCTGATAGATGGGCTCCGTACACAATACAAGCACAACTTGAATGCGCCCAATAAAATCAGACCAATACAAACCCTATGGTATAAAACAGCACTAAAGGCATGCATCTCAAAAAAGAAAAGCCGTCTGCGACATACTGGAATGCTATGGAATTTGCTGAGAGAGAGAGATAGAGAGAGAGAATGTGTGTGTGTGTGTGTGTGTGTGTGAGAGAGAGAGTGTGAGAGAGAGAGAGAGAGAGAGAATAGTATTGTATATAATTTTTGGAACAATAGTAATCAAGTTTATCATCATTTTATTAAACCAACCTGCTTTTTCTGATTTCCTGCTGAGTGATTTCCGCAATTTTATCATTGAGAGTGATTTTCTTTTCTTAAAATATAAATAGAAGGCGTTACTTTGTGTTATGTTGCCAGAGGGAGATAGAGCGCGAATACCGACTGCCGAGAAGAAGATTATTTATTTTGATATATTTTTGCCAAATCGACCAAAGCGACGAGCTACAGCAGTCATACAGAATTAATGTGCGTATAATCTTTTCCCGCCCTTTTTGTAATGCGATGAATCTGATTGGCCCTTGCTTCAAAAGGGACACAGAAATGTAGATCAACACCATCAACACCATCAAAACCATAGCTAATGTTGTTCAATGTCGTGCTTTGCCAAAGAGTGCCTTTGTTTTTTATCAACATAGACACGGCTTAAACAGGTGATAAATTTGTGATCAAGTTTTATACATAATATGTTCACATTTGCGAGTTGATATTTTTCCATTTTTAAAATTATTGTTATTAAAATATATATATGTTATTACTACCGTATATTAATCTCTCTTTTTTTTTGGGGGGGGGGGGGCTAAAATTTTGCAAGAACTTGCTCTGCTTATGTTATGACGTTTGTTTCTTGACCCTATTGGTCGCGTGTAGATAGATTGCTTAACTGAATGAATATAAAAATTAACTTTTAAGCGCCTTATCAAGAATAGGCTATCTCTGTAATGTTTGTTAATTGGTTTATTCCATACTTTGGAAGGTCAATGTATACACAGAGTGATAACTTTGTTTCAGGACTTCGATTGAAAGCTGCGGTGCTGGTGCTCGGATCACTGGTTGCCCACACTCAAGTGTACGTGTATGGTGTATAGCCCGATGTTAAGCGCATACCGTATGTGTGTGTGTGATAATAACGTAACAGAAACACAGGCGCGCCTAGCCTGCTGGTTCCGTAAGCTGAGTGATGTCTCGAAATCTCGTCTGCTACTCCGAAGAGAAAAAACTGAATATAGTCTCATTTTTAATCGGAAAATTGTTTTCTTATACCTCATGAGACATCTTAAAATAGAAATTAGATGTGGATATCTGAGATGACACGGTATGCACGTAAATGTATTGATAAATTACCAATTTCTGTTGGAAGATCTTTGTGAACTGGATCTCGTTTGCGAGTTCGTGTCAACTAACCGGTCTGCTTCGATGTCTTTTGCCCCTAGGTTTCCCGCGTGTTGTCCTGTAGCGATCCGCTGATAGAATGGCTCGTGTTACGTCTGCCCTACACTCTCTCCTTATTCTTTGGCTTGGTGTTTTTCTTCGAGTAGCCTCCGCCGAACTTCGGGGTAAGTTATATCCACTTACCAATTCTATTACTTCTTTTAGAACCCCTATTTAGAACACTTTCCAACAGAACTCTGACGCATAGATCTACATGATATCTTGTCCAAATTGTTTCATTTCGTTTCGAATCAGTGCAGGATAAATTGATAACATTTAGGCCTCTCTAGACCCTTTTTAATGACTTTTATATGGATTGTTTACAGATAGTAGGTTGTATCACACTGTACAGCTGAATATAAACTATAATGCATTAAATGTATGTTAATTATTCACATGTACCGGTATGTTTGATATGCTGAGTTAGTGTAGCGGATGAGAGGAATATACTGGTAAAAACATTTTACTATGGTCATCTTGGTATAGTCATTTATCAACATAATAATGAATGGATTTAAAACATATATAATATGCCTTGTTTAATTGTGCACTACCTGCAGACCATGGTATGTTAAATCTCACACAAGTAATGGAAAGAATATGCTTGTACCATGTAGAGGGTCTATTGATTACAGCACCATTATACTGAACCAGTCAACAATCTCTTCCCCCATAAAATCTTTGTCGTGCTTTGTTTGTTTATTACAATAAATGAATGATTTATTATACTCGTAACTTGCAAACTTCTCAGAACAAACAGCGAAACAAAACAATAACCAGTTCTCACACAATGAAAGTCAACTATCTGTGAAAATTGGCGTCATAGCTCATTAATCTCTGAATCTCGATAGAGGTTCCTCATTTTTATAAAGTACTTTAAACAGTGGAATTGATGGTCATGAGATATAGAAGAATTGCTTGATATTGATTAAGAAAACAAGATGGGTGATTTATGGATAGCAATTTCTTTTGATAAATTGCTTTCTTTTCATATTTTGTTGTTTCTTACATTCCATTTTTTAAAGAAGAGATTCAAATTTAGTTATTCTAATTTCCATGGGAGTAGGGTTTATTGTGCATTGCGGGTGAATCAGAAACGAACTCGGGTCATTTAACATGTTTATTACCAAGCTCATAAATATTTGGGTTCAAATAGGCTGAAAATGTATAGCATCATAAATACAAAATATACATTATAGTATGTACATGTAACATTTTCTAACCTGTATTTAGGGAGTGCCATTGAGTTCAAGTCAAAATGTATCTTAACTGAGAAACTGCACATCTTGCATTCAGATGAAAACAATACAGTTATGACATTTATAATACGTCCAACAATTTTTAATGGAAAATTCTAAAATAACTGCCCCCCCCCTCAAAAAAAAAAAAGTAAAATGCTCATAAGTTTAAAATGTACCTTTAGGTAAATGAACAAAAACTATAAACCTGAAAAGTTTGCAAGTATACAAGTGAAAACTTCAGATTGCATTTCACTCCTTGTAATATCTTGTATGTTGATATACAAAAATGATCAAATATTCTGATTTCTGAGTGGTGATGGAGAAATATAAACATGCAATAGTTTGAGAAGTAAATAGAACTACTATGGTCTTTCACTATGTATGAGTGTTGTGTGAGAATATTGCTATGTATTATTTCACTAACTAGATCTGAAAGGTATCATAATTATTCAGAAATGTGTTGCAGGCATATGACTTCTGGGAAATGACTATTGAATTGCTTACTTGTGATGTATGTTTATAACAAATGTTTGTTGAACATGAAACCATAATGCATGTACAGGTTGATGGTACCTGTATAATAATAATAAGGGTGCAGATTGCAGGACTATACAGTATACTTTGGTAATTTGCTGCCTGACTTGTCCCCAGATCTGTTAAAATGGAAATGCAATGCTTTGATGTGTATGAGATGTAAACCCAGCCAAGACCTCCTGACTGTCTGGTTCCAGTCCCTGTCATCATCTTTGTTATATGACTTTTTGCCGTGATGTCTGGCAGCAACTAGGAAGCGTTAGCAAGAACAGTTTATCATTCTCAGGTCCAAACTTCAAAGCAATGCCATGGTGCAGATGAGACTAAATGTGCTGTTGTGAAAGTATAGTCATGAAGCTACAACCTTGAAATATTTGTGTGGATGTGCACTCCAGCTTGAAAGGAAAAAATTCCCATTAGTGGTCAACAAGGAAACTCTGTAAAACTTAGGAATAGGCCTTTGTGAGCAATGAAAATGGTATAATATAGGATTTGAAGGTTTGCATGGTGAAGTTGTAATTCAGAAAAAAGCTCTCATTCTCCTGACGACGGCCAGAGCATTCTGACCGGAACGTGGAGTTATTCCAACTCACATGGTTGTACCGCAAACCTTTTTTCTGAAAATGGTATAGTTTAATGATATTCACATTTGAAATAAAAATGCATGATTATATTTTGGTGAAACATAATTGAGGTTTTCACTTGTGTTAATGCAATTTTTTTTTCAAGCTTTCTAATTGTGCAAAACCGAACCAAAATAAAGTATGCTCTACCCTTCTGCTTTTAAAAGGGAAATCCAACCTTAATGGCAAGTTGCTGTGGAAAAAAGAGGAAAAATCAGAGTTCAGCAGATTGGTGAAAGTTTGAACGAAATCGGACAAGCAATTTAAGAAAGTCATATTTGAAAGTTGTAATGTGCTATACATATGAGAATTTGAAATTGGCCGAATAGGTAATTTAACTGTGATGTATTTGTTCATGTTAAACTATGATCGCTCAACTTGTAGTCTCAGACCAACGAGCATCGTTGTTTCAGGCCTTTGTGAACCCTCATCGTTAGTGAGTCTGTTTCGCCATTTAGTTTTGAAATCACAAGTCCAGTATGAACGTAGCTCTTGCGCAACTAGCCAAATACGCAAGGAGGTGTATTAAACCTAAATAAATTTTCCTGTACTTTTTTGACAGAGTAAGTCACACAAGTAACCTCTGGCTTTATTCGATTATAGACTCGAATGTTTGGAATAGGAGCAATCATAACATAAGCTTTACATGAAGGCCTGCTTGTACACTATATCAGTATTACTGAGAATTATTCAAGCATAGTGCACATGTCATATGGGAAATGTCCGTTTAACAAAATATAAGGTTCTGAACTGTTGATAGTGGACCTGCCTAATATTGGCAATTTGGCATCCCTATCAAAGTTCACCTCATATCAAAGGCATATTGTCAAGTTCAACCTCAAAGCCTAGAAAGATGAAAATGGAGGTCCAAATTCTTGTGAATGCATTGTGAGAAGTCCTCTTTTCTTGCTCTATACCATTTGCATTGGGCTTACAATTAGCCATGTTGACTCAGGCATGTGATTGTTGGTTCAAGACAGCCCTGTTCTGTTTTCAGGATAAACAAGGGCCACCCCAAGTTTATCCAGTTATGGCCCCCTCCAAACCTGACTATCTAGCCAACAAATCTACACTGTTCTAGTCTAGATCCAGGATTTGGAACCATATACGTACATCTATCCAGTTTATTTGCTGTCATTGTTTTTGTTTTGTTTTTAATTGGTTTTTGTAACCTTGAAATCAGAAGATGATTACCCACACCTAAGTTATTATTTTATTTAAATTTTAAGGAACTGTCACCATATCTTTAAACACTGCATTGTAAGATGTCATATGTTATGTCTTATCTTTATCTTACCAATACAAATCAGGATAAATCTTTTCTCAAACCTTGACATAAGACTAGAATTGTCTCAATCTTTTGTGTACTTATTCCTTCTGTCCCATTAAGTGATCAAATGTTTACTCAAGTAGATGGTATTATTTTTGGTGTAGATGTAGTAGATGGTATTATTTTTGGTGTAGATGTTTTCATGGCATGCCCCACCCACGGTCTTCTTACAGAGTCATTAGGCACACATTCCCTTATTGTTCTTGTAGGCTTATAGGGAGTCTTTTGTTCACTCTCAAACAAACCTGTCATTTGTTTTGAAGTGCCCGAAGTTGAAGATTAGGCTTTGCTTTAGAATACTCAGCACTTGCTATTGTCATCGTTTTCAGCAAATTCGTAAGTTTTAAAGAGAAGTTTGAGTTCTGGGAAAGGTAAAAAATAATTTCTGAGCTTTCTCATTCTTTTTATGTTTGGAAGATTGTCATAGTCGACATGTCCCCTGAAAAGGATTACTTTTCAAATGCTCTCACATTCAAAATATGACAAGAAACAGCTGAGATATTTGGCCTGAACATTTGTGAATAGTCACATATACACATTTCTGTGTTCAATACGTGTGACTCTCAGCACGATTGAGTCAAATTCTTATCATTTTGGTGATTCCAAAACCTTTCAGAATATACCAATTTGTATTTGCTATATAATCAACTTCTCCCAGTTGTTTTGAGACAGTTTCTTTCACAATTCAATCTCATGACAAGAACTCAACTTTACATTGAAAGTGGGTGTACAGAATTAATCTACATTACCTATTGAAGGGAAGTTCACTCTGATATTTGGCTTACATGTAAATGCAGGCATTAAAAGGAAACATGAGTGAAAAATTTGGGGAATATCAGATAAGGGATAAGAAAACTCTTTGGTAGTTTTGTAGTTTCAATAAGCCAGTTCGTAATTGTTCCATGGTGCAAATGACTTTGAAATCGACGCGCTACTTGTTAAACATGTAAAATCATACTGGTGTGGCTATCATGATGTGCACAAAGTGACAGCGTTTGTACTTAGTATAAATGACCTTTGTCTGCACAGCATGCACAAATTGTAATTATGAAATGGCTTATTGATTGAAAACAAATATTTTCTAGTTTAATGTTTGTTCTTACCATGCTTTTAAAAATCTTTTAATATATTTTAGATATATCAGTCTAATAATGTATGTAGGCCTGTTACTGGTATGTTAAAGATGTTTGCCAAGTGTTTTTTTTTTGTTCACCAGAGGTGTTAAATGTGCCTGAAGTGTTTATTTCTTGGTATTTCTAAGTGTAAGTTGTCATTTGCAGCTGCCTTCTAAATCAGGTGAGAATTAACTTCTTTTCATCCTTCTCAATAATGTCAATAAATAAAGCTTAGTGTTGTGAGGTAGAAAGGTGTTGTGGGGAAGAAAGGTGCCAAAGCCCGCCCCAATCCAGCCCCTTCCTTTCAAACTAGTCCTTCTGCATTTCATGCAAGGTCCCCACAATGAATAGCTCCTGTTGAAGGATAGTAATTAGGCAAGAGGGGCAATCTTTACACCCCTTCACCGCCCCTCATCATTACCCCATTGTTGAAATGATGAGTTGTCTATTGTTGGCCAGAGGATGGCTAGCCTACCCCCAGTCCTATTATTCTTTTCTTCCTGATAGAGGAGATAGACTGTGCCCCCAAATCTTTTTGAGAAAGGGTTTTAATAGAAGTGAATGAATAGACCACTCAGAGGGACTTTTATTTCTTTTTAAGGTTTTGAATAAAGTTATTGACAATGCAGAATGCAATAGAAGATAGGGGATTTTTTTTTTAGAAAGGAGACTCCTTTTGAATGAGGTGGTCCTTTACCCAGGAGATGCACAGTTCAGAAAATGGAACTCGCTTCTTACTTCATTAGCTGTCAGTGTTTTCATGCCAGATGATGATGTGGGGGTTCATTCACATTATAGCAACATAAGACGAGAAGTGAGAAAAACCCCACTTATCACACATTTCTGTGTGAAGGAGCCTTGAGGCTTCTTAGCTATTGTCTGAATTGTGAAAAATACATCTCGGATTAGAACATCCAGGTTGAGAATGAAAAAAATTAAATTTCAGCTGTGCTCCTGCTATAATATTTTGGAGATGTGTTGTTTCTATAGATTTTGTGAGGTAACGGAGAGGTTATAATTGGTTTGCTTATAATCAGAAGCGGTTCGTTGTCACAGTCACACAATTCACAAAAGCACATATTTCTTACCTTATGTTTATTACTTGGCTTATACAGTCAACATTAAATGTATTTTGGGGATAAGAACGAACCTATATGCCTACTTGTATGTCATTGACTTTGTTCACGCTGCGATAGGGCACAAGTATGACCAGTGTAGATTTCTGAAGGCAACTATTTGATTTTTTTATCTTAAAAACTGGCACATGTCTTGTTTGAATTTTCTCACACTTTGGGATAAGAATACTGTGAAATAAGTCTTTTTTGTATAGAACACATGTTTTGGTCCAGATTCCATGATCTTCAGTCTAGAGAATTTAAGTAACAGATATACAGAGAATTAGACGAAATGTAAGCAATGGTAAAACTTGAAGAAAAAAAAATGGAAGAAGAAAAACAGAAAAGACAACAACCAAAGGCTGAGAGAGTGGGCAAGTGGTTAACTTTAATTACTGGTTTGTCCTTGGTATGGTGCAAATAAATGACTAATTAGTCCCACCTGGCATTCCCAGTGGGATAACCAGTGATCTTGAGGCCACATGTTGTACAATGTCTGGCATATGGACTTCATTAACTTGAAAATTTATTTAGCAGTGTGGTAATGTACATTCATAATTAGGTGCAGGATTTTGTATCAGAAACATTGCTACATGAAAAATGTTTATTTTGTGCTTAAATTTTTTGGAAAAAAACAAAAACATGTAGGAGTGACGTACATTTGCTATATCAATCCCAACATGTAGTTTTCTGAAGAAGTATTCTTATTATTGTAAACTTCCTTTCTTTAGCCCACGTAAGCTCAGTTGTCATTAGTGGTTTTCAGGTAAAAGAGCCATGGATGTTCACATTTTGTGTAACCCAACCTGTTTTTCTTGGGAAGGCCATATTTTATTGTACTAGTCTTGAATTAATGTAGACCAATTATCACCAATATCACTTAGTCCATTAGCAAGACATACATGTACTGTGCTTCAAGATATACCCAGTACATGTACTGTGAAGATTATTACTAATGTCCAGTGTATTCTTGTCGAAAAATGTATTGGACCTTGTATGGTTAGGTTGCCATGGAGATTCCTTGTCCTCTTCCACATTTTAGAGATGATCCTTGCATTAGATGAAATGAGTTCGTAGTCATTTGCTATATAGGGATCGATAAAGTGGCAAGATAGTGTTAAGAGCATTAAAGGGGTATATCCTTTGCTAAGAGCTAAAAGGTGTTAACTTCATACATGTATATCCTATATTAATGTCCCTGTGGCTCTTAGCACAAAGATATGCTGAATAAGATTCTCTGTGGAATGTGGATGTGGTAGATCATAATCCGATGTAATGAAGAAAAAGGACTAATATGTTTCAAAGATTAATTATTTCTTGAAAATATTTTTTGATGGATTATAATTTCTTTTAAAAGTACTAGTATTACAGTACATGTATGTGGATTAGAATTTAGTTCATTTATTTTTTACATGTGGTAAGAGTTAAGTCATCATATTTATTCCATTCTATGTAGAATATTGTTTTACACCTTCATTTTTCAGTACTGATTATCATCCTTATGAAAATTTATCAGTTCACAGTCTAATGAAAATAAAATGCATTACTAATATGGTAACAACAGATGGAAACAAATTATTCCTTTCATTTAATATGGTATCAAAGCTAAATGTTGATACTAGGGCCATGAACATTTCATTGATAATATCATAAGCCGTTGTTTTGTCTATGTAGACGGCTTTGACTTGTCCATTGGGAATAAACCAATTGGGGCACAATACTTATTAAATTTGGCCATCACAGCTTCCCCCAAAGTAAATGAACGGACAATTCGATTATGTCGATGAAATTTTTCTTGCATTGCTGATTTATTATTGGCATTGCGCTGATGTCCTTAATGATCAATGACATTTGTAATTATGATCTTATTGGATTTTCCATCCAAGGGGAAACTGAAAGTAGGATGTGGTACAGTGAGCTTAATTGAATGAATCCAAAAATACCCACCAATGTTTGATTGTTTTAATGATCTTTAATTTTACACAATTATCTTGACAGTGAGTATCACTATAGTAACTGGTGAATACTACCGAATAAAATGATTTGCAATCCCTAGTAACAATATAATATGGATTATAAACCCCACCTGTTCTTACGAATGACATGAGTGAAATGTTGAAATTGAAGAGTAAAATATACAAGAAATTACTTATTACAGTAAATGAATTAGAGAAAACATTTTTAAAATGAATAGAAACTCATTGGTATCTTTTATTGAGACTTTGTGTAAAGTCTGCTAAATTGAATGGACTTTAAATACTGATATTCTGTTTTCTGTGATCTTGGAGACTGGGACATACATTTCTGATTTCAGAATGATATCAGTTTTCTGATAAGTCTGTTAAATATTATTAAGCAACTAAACAACCTGCCTGTGAAAGCTTGACAGTTAGGGAGCCACACTTGGGGTCGTTGCACCAGTTGTACCAGTGTCTATAGAGGTGATAGTGCTCTGTAAATCAATCTCTAAATCTCTTAATGTGGACAGACAGCACTTGAACTTTGAAATCATCACCAGTGATTGTAATTGCTTGCTGAGTATTCACAAAGAATAAACAGACAAGTGCTTTCATTGCATTTAACAAAGTCCAGAGAATTGATTGGGCCAATGGCTCCAGAACAGTTGCTTCTGAATGATACCATGGTGCAATAAAAATATTGATATTGAATGTTTGAAATAATGTGCTGGTATTCATATATTCAGATTTTATTTGTTTATGTACCACTAACAGTATGTTTTACGTTTAGTCTCTATAAATACATACATGTAGCCTCTTTCTTTATACTGCAAAAAAACAAGTTGTTGTTGATATAGTCATTTCAGGACTTTAGATTATTTCATTTTACAATCTGAAATTCTTAAATTTCTTTGGTGTTCTTGCTTAAAAGCCAGGTATGATTATCATTATAACTCTTATGGTAGCAGTTATTCTCAGGGTCTTCATAACGATGTCCATTGCATCTATCATCGGTTTTCTTGATATGTAATCATTGTTACAAAACATTTATCATTTCATGATCAAAGGTCAAAAGAATGAATAGCAAAGTTATTGTTTTACTGTGAGCAGAAATATAGCATGTCAGTTATACCATTAGAATCTGAGTTGCAAAGATTACGCCTTTTAACTGAAGTTTGATGATTTATGGTTGTATGTTAGGACATAAGGGCCTTGTTGCTAATATATCCAGTCATTAATTAGACTTTAGACTGACAGCTTAAGAGTTCATCCCTACATGAATGCAATGAGCAAACAACTGAGCTGATTAATCACCCTGATAAGCCATTGATTAGTCCCAGCTAATGATTTTCATGTCATCTGCTCTTCACACATTAGCATGCAGACTCACATCTTCCTCTGCATCAATCTGGTCAGTCAGTGAGTGGTGTGTGCTCATTAGATGTAACTGTGAATCTGTTTGTCTGTCCTTCACATTTGGTGTTTGCTGTCCCAAAACGTGCTGGGGATTTGGGCTCCAATGCAGTTACAGAGTCACAAGCTGCTTGTACATGTAGTGCCCTTTCCTTTGATTATAATTATCTGTATGTTAATAATGCGTGTACATCATTTTTAGAATGCTGAATAAGGATGAAAATAATTAGATACTTCATGGTGTCGCTATAATGCATTAGTTTTTTTTTATGAAAAAGGTGTAATTGGACCTCGTATGAGCAGCTGTATAGGACCTGATTTCATGAAACTTACATGTATGACTATATTTAATGCTGTAAAACCAGAAATGTTCGCGTGCATGAAACTTTAGCAAATTTCACTTGTGGTCGAGATTCGCAGTTTAATGTTTAATGCTGCGAAATAATCAAATCACATCACAATAGACTTGTTTACTAATATATTTCAATTTATTTTATGTTTCTCTCCAGAACCCCTAGTTACTAACTATTTAATGCACCTGTTAGGCCAAATAAAAAAAATTATTTCTAGTTTCTCGTCCCCGCCCATCCTTTTTTGTGCCCGCCTCCTTTTTTTTTTTGTTATTTGATATTTTTGTTAAAAAAACAAAAACCAAAAATTTTGCTGCAGACACCTAGAATTATAACTTTAAACCTTTTCGGTGTTTAAAGGGATGCCAGAAGAATATACTATACAAATATCCCATGCAGTGAGAGACTCTGGTTAAAATTATACATTCGAGGAGGCGGTGGTATAGTACATTTTTCTTGAGGGGCGTAGCCCCGAAAGAAAAATGTACTATACCACCGCCTCCGAGAATGTATAATTTTAACTAGAGTGTCGAACAAAATGTATGGGATATTTGATTTATATCCTAATCACAAAACTCAATTGACGTGAAATGCTTTTGTAGAGCAAATTTCAACGTGTGCATTGATTTTACACTCTAATCTTGTCCCGACTTATTACGTGCCCCGGCATAGAATCGAGAAAGGATTGAATCGAGTTCGGCAATTTCTACACTGTCTAGATCATCAAAATTCACACCAATCGTGTCACAGAACTCCCTGAATATTGCTAAACCATACCTTACAGTTTTTCTCGTATTCGTACTATCCACAGAGTTGATGAATTCTTCAATGTCCTCATTTTCAATAAGTTTAAATCTCGATGCATTTCCGAGTGCACTGGACGCAGCCATCTTGTCTGTTTGTAAACAAATCTTACCTCTCTACCTCACACACACGTACACACAAAAAAAGTTGCTTCCGTTTGTGCGCCAAATTCTTCAATACGACTTTTCAGCTGAACGAGCGGACACTGCAGTGTTACATAGCCGGGGGTAGCCGAACCATCGGGAGGCTTCGCGTGTGCCACTGTTAGAAAGCAGCTGAGTAACCTCATTTGCATAAAATGTGCCCAAAAATTTTTTTGGGCACATTTTATGCAAATTAGGAGGAGTTTCAGGCACTTTGTATGCAAATTAACTAGTATTTCCCTACCATCATTTTGATGGTAGAAATATATTAGGTCATGTGACCGTGTTTTGACCAATAACAAAATAAGAAGTTTTGTGATTAGGATATAAATATAAATATAACAGGAAGCCATGCCTAATAGCATTTGTATGTGCGGTGGCCATCTTGGAAAAATATCAAATAACATGGTACCCCTCCTCATTTTCGAAAAATTCGGACGAGAAACTAGGAATCAATTTTACTTGGTCGTATGCACAATGACATCTGTATGGATGGAATCCATTTTGCACGTAAGTTGTTGCTTTGTCGGGCAAGCCTCTGGCAAGGTTTTGAGTCGCCAAGAGAAACTTTTGTTTAATTAAGAAGTATGCATAAAATTAGTAAACAGGTCTACTGAAACAACATAAAATTATTGCAATTCGCAAAAGTTTCTTGCTGCAAAATTGGCTGTCATTAACAATTCGCGATCGTTTCTGGTTGTACATTACTTCATGAACAAGTTATTGTATATTACAAGGAAAAAAATGCTTTAAAATCACATTCAACATATAGGCCTTCATTCAGCTTATTGAATATTCTTCTTCCATCTTTCATTTCTTGCCCTAAAGCTGGCATGGATGATGTTCATGTGAGGCATGTGTAAGGTGATGATGGGGAATGAATATAAGATGGTCTCATCCGGTGCTGGAAAAATCTTTTGATTGGACGCTTGAGTATTGGCATGGCACCACATGAGTCATGGTAAAGGGGGACGAAACTACAAAAGTAAGAAAAGAGAAGACCCTCAAGCAGAACATTCAATGCCGGAAGTCCTTAACGTGGGGAGGTGTAAAGAGTGATTTCCCCTTTAGCCCCGCTCTTTCTTTCTCTTGGTTGGGCCGAGTATTCTGGGTGGAGATTTTGGGGTAGTTTTGAAGTGTAGAGGGCCCCATATGACATTGTTTCCCCAAGGTTGCTTGGAGCATTGACCTAACTCTTCATGGTATTGGGGGGAAAATTGCTTACTATTGGTGTAATATGAGGACAAAAATCATTTCTGCTTTCATGTCATGTTCATTTTTGTCTCCAGACTCCTCTACTCCTCTTACACTTCTTTTTTCTCCTGATCTTGTGCAGAATTATGTTCTGCTTTACTCATACAGCCTTTGTTATTTCTATTTGATTGCTAGCCAAACAGGAACAATTAAGTTAATGTTGTTCTTTCCCTTTTTCTCTCTCTCTCTTTTTATTTTGGTTAAATATAAAGTTGAGTTCTGGTCATGCGATAACATTGTGAAAGAAACTGTCCCAAAGCAATAACAACATGTGCACTGGAAAACTACGCATCTATACAGTGTTTTTACTAATCGGTCGAGATATGTCTGAACGGTCTGTAGGCTATACGATGAAATTTTTACACGACGTTTCTTCGAGTTTAGGTATAAACTTTTTGTCTGAACAGGGGGGGGGGACACTACTGTGAGTTCTTGTAGGGTAAACTAATGTCAGCTAATCTTCGCAGTGAGTCTTAGCTTGTGAGTCTTAGCTTCTTAACTTGTGGGATTGATTGACATGAGAACACTGTACTCAGCTGAATGGAACATTGATTGACGCTTATTGATGAGTAGGATGACAGAAGATAGAGCAATCCAAGCTCAATAGCCTTGAAGTGGACTTACCACAGACAGTCTGTGCACTCATGGACCTACTGGAGAGTAGTAGGTCCATGGTGCACCAGACCATCAGTTTATAGATTTTCTGACCATTGCAGTAACCTTCAAATTGCAGAAATATGCATACGTGCCAACTGTCCCTATTTAATAGGGACAGTCCAATTTTGGGTAAAAGAAAGAGCCACTTCTACCCTATGTCCCTATTTTTGGAAAAATCGGTCTGTAGTAATGTATAGGAAACTCAGAGATGTCCCTATTTCCAGCCTCTGGCTTGTCATTTGTCCTATTTCTTGGGTTTCGGGTTGGCAAGTCTGAATATGTAATGAAGTAATGTCTACAACTTTCCTACATTCACTGCAGCAATACATACATTAATATTCATATTTTGGGGTATTTTATTTATTATTTTGGAAAGATGAATATGTTTGAAATGTTGAACTGGAATTTTACCATTGTGAATCCCGAAGCCTGATTATTTATTTTACAGAAAGAAAGTGAATACCTTTCTGTTTTATAGTATATTCAAGTACCAAAACTGCTTCTCTGTTGCCCAGTCCATTCACTCATTCTGGTCTTTAAATTCACTTTGTTAATGGACAGTGTAATTTTCAAAACAGTCTGAATAGGAAATGTTGAAGAAGAAGAATCTGTAATCAGAAATTACTGGTAGGCCTTAATATTTATATGATATTCACAAACTACTCAATCAGCTAGATTTTGCTTGACTTGCTAATTAATCCTAATCCGTTCTGACAAGTGTAATGAAGCTGCATTCCTTTTTAGTTTCTTTGCTTACCAGTTTTAAAACTTATTTATCCACTAGTTAGTCGTTTCATGAAGATGAATTAGAATATTTGTAGATGCAAATTTGTGTATATTATTTTCCGTCAGAGAAGTCCCCATCTCTGTTACATACCAAATAAGCGTAGTATGATGAAAACACATGGTTCTGTAACCCCTTGTCCTCGACAATGGCTTCAATTGGACTTGGATCCAGAGTGGCATGGGAGATTAGAAAAGAAAGATTTCCCGCTTCATTGGCATGGAACTTAGACTACTCAGATATGGATAAAGGGGGTTGCATGGATTAGTGATCAAGAGGATTGTGTGTAAGCATGGACCTACCTAGTAGTAGGTCCATGGTGTAAGGAACATCCATGGTTGTTTGTGATCAATAACCTACATCGTCTAGGCCTACACAGCATAATATGTAGCGTTTATGTTTGAGACAAATTTTGTTCAACTCCATAGCCCACAAGGTCACAGCTACCTGGTTGTATGTACAAATTAAATGCTATGAAGCAAAAATCTATACTAATCGTGATGTGCAAATAAAAGAAAAGATCATCTATTGCGATGTTATTGTTTATTCTGTAATGTTTCCAATTAGGATTGTTTTAATATGAACATATTATATCTTGCATGAAAGGCTGAAGGTGATGTGCTCCTGAAAGTGAAAATCTATTTGTGTCCGTGGGTTGTAAATGATATATAAAATAAAATTGTCTCAGACAACCAAAGCTAAGACCAGTTTGCCTGTAAGAAGCCCGAAAAATACAATTTCATGATCTACTGTACATTGATCACAAAGTTTTAAGGTTTGAATACCCATTATGAATTTCTTGAACTGCAAATCTGGAAGGGGCAGCAATAGACTTAAAAATGTATGTTAAGTGTGGACAGGAATATCAAACAAACAGTAGATGTAGAGTCTTGATCAAGCCTTCAAAGCACGGAACAAATGACATTGTAACTGCCTAAGAAGTTATTCAAGTAAAATTCTAATATACTGTATGTGGTGATTTCCAAATGGGTTTTTCTTCTGCCTCAGCAGATTGTACAGATGTGGAAATCATGTGCATAGTGATTAAGCTTTTCAATATGAAGAAAGAGAGAGAGAGAGAGAGAGATACCAGACTCTTTCAGACAGTGTCGATCTGGTGGATCATACCGCAATTTAATCACAAAAGGGATATTTCGCACTTCATTGAAAATCAAACAGCCCAGAATTCAAGGCAGCATTAAAAAACAGTTGCGGTTCTTTTGTCTCTTTGTTTGAGTAAGTAAGAATATTCCAGTCTATAAAGGAATTGCTGTAAATTCTCTTGTATGGTTATCTGTGTGGTGTAAAGTAACTAATGTGTAGGCCTACTTTGCCCACTCTATCTGAACTCCTGTCCTTTAATCATTTGATCATTCATGATTCTTCATTTCACATGCACTGGGGTTAATTTTATGCTTCTTCTACTTTAACATAATACAAGTACATGTCACAAAATATTGTATGATTATCATTTTTATGCACAGAAAACTTGTTATGTGCTGGTTCTAAATCTTGTCCACTTCCGATGGGAAGATGCCTTCTTGTCTCTTTAAAGGTTGGTCACAACCGGTCGTGCACCTCCGTGCGTGTGGCCTCCGACGGATTTCGCAGAAAATCCTTGCGTCGTACGCACAGGTCTGCAAGGTTTTTCCAAGCACCTAGGAGCATGCAAGACATGCAAGGAGGCTGTTGGACATGTCCAACAATTTCTGCGTGTGGCTCCGTGTTCTGATGAACGCATGTGACACGTGCAGCCATCGTACTTCTGCACATGCTTCTTGCGACGATCGCATGGGCTCCTTGCAGAGGTCTCATAAAGCCCATGGCTCCATACGGAGCCGTGACATGTCGCGCGTTGGTTGCACGTCGGTTGCAACTGTACAGGGCTGTACGTACGTTTTTGCAGGTAAGAGGGAGTATGTTAATGAGGAGGGTGCAAGACGCCCAATAGGAGGTGCAGAGAGGTGCATGACTGGTTGTGACCATGACAAAAGAAGGACGTACAAATCGCAGGAGTTGGCCCACAGCCGATCGCAGCTGCGGGCACGCACATGCAAAAACATGCGCGATCAGTTGTGACCATAGCATTACATGACACAGTCCAGTTGTATGTATTTCTATTGATTCTTCTTCATATTTTAATAACTGCAAGTTACCTTAATTCTCACTTGTGGCTCTCAGCATTTCTTGGCTCAAATGAGATATGATCTGTTGTGAGCCAAGATGGTAGTAACTCCACATTACAGTAAGTGAGTTAATGCCCTTCTAGTTCTCAGCAGCCGATATGATTGATTATTCAAGATTCATCATCAACTTATTCTCATTATGGGAGCTTCAGGCATAATCTATTTCACAATTTCATGGAAATGACAAATGGCTCGAATTTGAATCAGCTTTACATCTAGACAAAAATCAATTGAAGGTATTAAAATTTAACTACAGTGGCATTGTGGAGTTGGAGCAATGTAGCTCTTGAAACTTTGAAAGCTTGAAAAAAACCTGGAAAACATTGTCAGAGCATTTGAAGAAAATTTTATTTGCAAAAGAAATCTCCCTTCTACAACAGAACACAAAAAAGCTCCAGAGATTTTTTTCCTGCACTGTTATGGAGACTAGAAGTGAACTAAATCTCTGAGAAAATTAAGAAAATTTATGCCTGGTACGCTCATCAGAAGTAGGGGTCTGGATTAAGAGAATAATTATGATATTTTAATAGTCAATATATTTCTGCAGTCATGTGTCAGTGACCTTTCACCTTTGGTCATTGACCTTTTACCCAGTGCCCTATAAAATAAAACAACAATATTGCAGCCCAGAACACACCCAATTTTAATTGAAATTCTTACCTTTCAAATTGACTAGATACTTGTGTGGGAAATGTGTGGAATATGTGTGGAATTCATGGTCAAACCATATTTCAGCTTGAATTTTGGGTTATTTTGGGAGATCATTTGTTAAAGAAATTAGATTTAATCTGCCTCATAAAAAGATGAAAGAATAAAAACTATGAGAGGAGAAATGAGAAAGATAATTCAGTGTTTAAAAGCAATCGTTTGTCGGCACATCTAAAAAACTTCAGAGGTTATTACACAGACCTGAAGAGTCGCATTTGATTGCGCTGATATCATTAAAAGTCCTAGTATTCTGACTTTCTAATGCTTTACAAAAGACTTGAAAAGAGATAATAGGGTAAAGATGAATGAGCTTGAAGCATGTGATTGTCAGCTCAGCTTTGAGGTATTACAGAAGTATTAATACCGACTTGAAGTGTTGAATGTAAATAATTTGATTGAGCTGATAATTATGGGGCAATTTTTAATCATCTGTTGATGCATCTATCTGTAAGCATTTGAATTAAAAACTTTGGGGCATTGTATATCGATTACTTATAGCAAACAGAAGACGTGGTTCAGATTTATAACAAAGGATATATTCAATAAGATCTTTTTAATCTTATCGATCTGAAGAACAGATAGAGAAATGAACAGTTGTTTAAAAACTTGGGGAGGCAACATCAAAGTGATTTTTTAATCTTTTGATATAATGCTGAATCCTCAAAATGCTACAGATGCCCCTCCTCTTAGCAAAGCCGACGTGCTGCGCGACTTCAAAGGACGAATGGAGATGAGCGCTAAACAAACGCCTCGCTAGTGCACAGACCCTGCGGGGCCCTGTCTGATTTCACCCCAAGACCACGGTCCTCCGTCATACCAAGGTATACCAACCCACTCAAGCAAGAGATTTGATGAACTCTCTCAAAATATGTCGTTCCCTGATAAAAAGCGATTATTCAGCCCAGTCGTATCTGGCAATTCATTGGCATTTTCACGCTGGGTGCGTTCTTATAGCTGCTCAGAAAAGGCTTTCTTCGACTCTTTTGTGACAGCCCACAACACGGTCTTGATTGATGACTTCCAAGCACAAAGCAAGGCAAAGAATAATTCAACCAACACTGTTCATCATCATTACTTCTCTGACTAATAATGGTGGATTTTCTTTTCTGCAGGCTATTTTTTTCACATTCAAGCTATATACCTGTTGATGTCAGTTATCGTACGTGGTAGGTAGCTAGGCCATCTCGTAGACTTTGAAGCAGCATATTTATGGCTTTTCATCATGCAATATGATGTTAATTTCTAATTCATTGTCAAGGGTAGAAACATTACTCTCAATTATGAGTGGTATGCAGTTTGTTTTAAGTAGGTCAGATTTTGACTGTTCAGGGGGAGGGGGAAGAGGTGTGGGCATAAAAATAAAGTAAGAGGTATATGTAGCTTATATTTAGAGGGATAATATATTGAGAATAGAGACATATAGATTCTGACATAAAATACTCTGCATTTCAGAGATGAGCTTCAAAGATATCAAAGTGAATTTATTTGGTACAAAACATTAAAAAGCAGCAACCATTTGGATTATCATGAACAGAATATAGGCCTAATTTAAAGGCATGTGTCTACGGGCTGTAAGTCATTAAATGCATAATTACATGTTATCAGCAATTTGTAGGTGCTACAACTTATTCCTTTATGGTTTCTGAACTGGATGGTATGAAAAATATGAGAAAATCAATTGCAACATTAAAGGGACACGGCGTGGGGAAAGTCAAGATAAGGGCTCATGCGGAACCGAACTCCAAGTCCATGTTATTCTTTATTTCCTTCATACTCCTAAATTGTTGACCTGTAGAATGCCAGATAAAGGTTGATTTTACACTTTTGAGCGATACACAAATTATTTTTGAGGTGATTTGTACACTTCAAACTATCCACAGACGACTCGCATTCTACCCGAATCTATGACGGCTGACAACTTTGTATCACATGCGTATATTGGCAAAGACCTATAGCTGTGAAATCAACTATATATATATATCCAGGCTTTCAACATTAACCCTAAAGAAAATGTTTGGAATAGCCCCTGTGTGGCATAAC